>JAODAL010007274.1:0-126623 GCA_025379985.1 Phyllomedusa bahiana
GATTTTTAAAATTCCTTTTTCCCTCCACCCCTGTTTGGGGTGTAAGAATAAGGTTTTGTTCCCCCCCCCCCTAGATTTAAAAGGTCTTTTCCCTCAAAATCGACGCTCCAAATCGACACTGGTCGATGATGGCGACTATGCTATGTCGATGGCCAACGCAATGCTCAACGTTTTTCCCCATTACAAAGGCACTAAACAGGGATGCCCCTTTTCCCCTCTCATTTATTTTTGGGGTGAAAACCCCTCTGGGAGATAAGGTTAAAAACCCCTGTCTCGGGTATTGTGGTGAAAAAAAGATCATTTATTCCTGATGACTTTTTGATTATCTGCCAAAACCCATGCATTCTTAGAATCCCCTCCCCCATATTCTTGACGATATTCATCGGTTTCATATTACAAAAAAATGACTTAATCTCTTTTTTCACAAAACTTTTGAGTTCACAAAAGGGAAAAATATCTGAAAGGGGGTTTATCAGGTCAGACCCCCATATTGATTATTTTAGGTATTAAAAAATGAGCCATTCTCTGGGGGGAAAAAATACAAATAAATTGGGGGGCCTTTAAACACCTCCCTTTATTTTGATGCGCAAAAAAAAAAACCCTTTCTAAGATGGTGTACTTTTCCCGGTTTTTATTCTCTAGATCCCGCTTTATTTTTTCCCCACTACCATGATGTAAACTCAGGCTATGTTCTTGAAGTTTATAAAGGGTCTAAAAGCCGAGGGGCAGAAACATATCCTTTCTCAATAATAGGAAAAGGTGGAATGTTTGTTCGAACTTAAAAAAAAATTTAAAAGTCCCGGGTTTGGAACTTCTAATCTTTTTGTTGTCCTCCCCTGAAAAGCATCATTTGGGCTAAATATGGAAAAACTCTAAAGCCCCGTACACGGTTAAGGATCTACTGCTGGCGACTTATAATCTTAGGACCCCCCATCCATCCTTACCTTCTGTTCATATGTATCCGACCTTTTCAACTTTGTTTAAACCTAAGGTTTGGTTTTTCTTTTCTAAAACAGATTGTTTCTATCCCTATCCAGTTTGCTTTCCCCATTTTTCGTTGGGGAATTGGATTCCCAGGGAAAAATACTATTATCTTCTGTTCGCCAACAACATCTACGGGCATTTTTTAGATTTAGATCAGTATACAGTATTGGGATCGAACAAAATTTTTTAAATATCTGCAAATTTAACCCAAAATTGCAGAAAAAGCCCCTTGCCGAAAAAGCCTTTAGTACCTTTTCCATTCTCCCCTTTCTCTTTTGGGGGAAAAAAAGGATAGGAAAGGGCCTTTCAATTTTTCTAAACTTTTATTAAAATCGATGTATGGGAAACCCATTATTAAAGATGGGGGAATGATTCTAAAGAAGTGGACTTTTTTTGAATTTAGGGAAAATTGGGTTCTGAACGAAGTCGAAGTTTTTGGGTAAATTTTTGGGTGAACGAATGTGCTTTTCATTATAAAATGGCTGCGAGCACAGGCTTTCAGGGGCAAAGAAAATCTGGGAGGAAGAAGGGGCCCTAGCCTGCTGACTTGCAAGATGAAGCAAACAAAAACCCCCGGGATTTTGTGATGTCACCCGCCTAAAAAAGTCCCGGCGCGACGCTGGGGCCACACTCCTCTCACTGTATGACTAGGGGAAGGTGCGCTGCAGTTGATAGCTCTTACTGAAGAACTATTTTTTTACAGCGATTTTTGTGGGGTGTCTCTGCTTTGTCATCAGAGACTGTCTTTCTCTTTAAGTCTATTTCTGATTTCTTTGTGGTATTGGATCTGAAATCCAGTCTGCGTCCACTGCAGCTGCATATACATTTAAATTCCATATCTGCCTCATACAGCACATGACTATTCCAAGGGGGAATCTAAGCCAGTTCCTGTTGTATTCATTTAAAGAACAGCATTTTACCAGTAAATATAACCATTCATTTTTGGATGCCGTATTCTTTGGCGGCCAATTTACATTCCAGGGGTGTAATTAAACGTTGTTTTTCAGCTTTGGTGACATCAAGAAACCGTCATTTTCACCACAAAATATATACATTTTCAGTAGCATAATTCAATCAAGCACAAGGTTAATTACAATTTTTATCTCACCTTTTGTATTGTGTGGCGTAAAAAAAAGATACACGCATTGTAACAGCTATCAAGCTTAGTAGTTTGTGTGCTCTCAATTCTTTGCGCAATTACAGTCCAAGGGTTAAACTATTGTATTTTGTATGCAGTTGCACTCAGTACTGAAGAATAAACTTTCTTTTTCACCGCCACTGAGAAATTCTGTAGCTAATATACATATACGCAAGGTTAATAAGACTTTAGCATTGCAGTAAAAATACACAGTGATTTTTAAACGCCCAGCATACAAGACAAATTTCCTGACCATTTGTGGACGCGCATAATTTATATCACGCCAGAGGGTTACCACAAGCTTGTTTATGGGTTCATTTGAGTCAAATACAGGGTGTATATTTTTCATATACTGATATCTTCATCAAACAGTTGTCTGTACATTTTAGAACATGAAACAGTATGTCAGACGAGATGGTGGAAGGCTCTTGAACCTGCGAGTAGCAGTGCAAACATTCCTGGAAACAAGGCCCAGGTGCGCAAGCTACAGCAAGGGGATGTCGACAGCGGGGTCACTCCGGTGAGGTGCAGAACTGCCGCATGTCAATCTAGCGGCCGTGTGTTGTTCACGCTAAACCCATGCGTTCATTGATCTGGTTGACGTAGGGGCATCCATTCCTCCCAGATGACACTCTGACACCCCAGCCAAGGAGTCGGTGGGAACGTCAGACACAACCTTAGTATGGCAGGGCCCAGGGTGCGGCGTCAGCGGCCACTCACCCTGTCCCTCAACCTGCCTCTGGTCCACATGCAGTTCTCCTCAGCCAGAGATCTTACTATGTGGTCTGGGCTCAGCGCCAATATTAGCGAGGCATGTAAATAATTTGAGGAGGGCTCAAGTTCAGCAGCTACTTGGCAGCGAAGAATGGTGGCTCTCAATTTACCCTGCTGTCTAGCTGTAGGTGGCAAAGTATAGATGTTTTAGTGTTGAATGGTGAAGTCATGTTGTGGAGGGTCTCAGCCACTGATACCAAGACGGTGTGTTGAGGACAGCGTGGGACGATGAAACAACAATATAGATGATGATGTATGTAGCCCGTCCGCACTTGGGAGCCGGGTGAGGCAATGGTAGGGGATTCATTCATCGTCAGAGAAGGAGGGCGTCATGCTTGCGGTCAGGCAGCGGCGCCAGCCAGCTCAGTGGTGTCGTAGTGGCCCGTGAGTCAGACAGTGATGAGGCGAGCAGTGTGAGGTCAGGAGCTAAGAGCGGCCACGGTGGCGTAAAAATACTGCTTCGCAGGTACAAGAAAGTAGAGGCACAGGGTGCCCTCAGGCGAGCGGAAACGCGCCAGACAGTTAGTCACTCCAGTGCGAGCTGGTTGCGCTACTGGTTAACTATCGATACTCAGCGGCTGTGGCGTTCGCTTTGCTAAAGACACCGGAGGAGCTGAAATATGGGTATTGTAGAAGTCTGTAAGCAGAAAGATGAAAGCGTGTCCAGGGTGATACGTTGGCATCACGGCCCACTGTAGTTCAAACACCATGCAGCGTCACCATACACGGTGGACACTGGGAGAAAAGTGGCTCAGATGTGGTGGTCCTTCTGCCTAGCAGCTTGACACAGGCCAGTGGCAGGCATGCTGCCATTGCGAGCCAGTCCTAAGGCTCGAACGCACCTCTGCTGAAGGGAGGCTGTTTCTCTTTGACATTCATCTCACGAGTCCAGATGCCTCTGCTACTCGCTACTCATTTGCGCAGCAGTCGGTTCAGCGTCGGCGCGATTGCGAAGAGACATTCAGTATGGGTCCAACCATACCTAAGTGCAGAAGCTGACCGGACTCCTGTCCAAGTGTTGGTGCTTGCTGTGTCCCTCCTTTCAAATGGTGGACTCTGCATCCGTGTAGAAGATACTAATGGCTTGTGCCGAGCCTGAGATGGTGAGTTCCAAGCCATAATATTATTGTCTCGCCAAAAAAGGCATACCAGCATCTTCATCAGATATGTGAGAAAAAGATAGGTTGGGCAGTCTCTGAGGCTGTATCGGTCTTGTTTCCAAGATGCACTAAATAGCAAACGCGGCACGTACTGGAGCTGTAACTAGGTCAAGGGACACGTACATGTACCTTTTAGCGGCCCTCTGGTTGTGAATGCTAGCTTACGAGTGGACCAGGCCTCACCTAACAACTTGGAAGAGTACGGCGCAATTCTCCTCTTCCAATGTTGTCCACAAAAACTGACGGCTCCTGCTCACATGTCCGCCCGTCCTGCCTTCCGCCCTGGTGACACCACGCTCAACCACCACCACTCAGCCCTCCACAAGTAATGCTCCTCTTGCATAACCAACAATTGTCGGGCAAGGACGGTCTTGTCACGACAGTTCTACTACCTGGCTCTGCCTCGGCAAACGAAGTAACACAGGGGTGGTATATGCATACCGGTCACATGCGCAGCAAGAATCGCGATGTGTGGGCTTTTACCGCGCCGCAAGACTGCAAATCGGAATCCATGGTGATGGACAATGGGACGAACCTGGGTGTTCCGAAGCTGCTAGAGGAGGGATGTTCCATGCACCCTGCATGGCGCACGCGTTCAATCGGGTTATGAAAAGGTTCTGTATGTTCTCCAAAGATCTCAGAAGATTCATGAAAAATGGCCAAGAAACTTGAGAATGCACATTCATCCTTTTCCTACAAAGCCAGGAACAAACCTCTCGAGTTGCAGCAGGCAGAATGGCCGTCCCCAACACACAACTCTGATTTGTCGATGTTTCCACCGTTGGAATTCAAGCCTGCACATGTTGGATCCCGAACTGTAACATGTAAACGTTTTTTTGATTGTTCCAGGCGGACAGGAGTACCTCCTCCGTGTAACTTTGTTGTCACAGCTCTGTGGCTAGCGTCAGTGCGTGAACCTGCGTTTGTTGAGGCCACTTCGAGGAGGCCACATTTATTTGTCAGTCACCAGGATCTTCCGGGAATGAAACTAAAACGTCATTTTCCAATGCTTCATTTCTGAACAGATGTGAAAAATCTGGGTACTGGGCAGGGGACTGGAGACGTGGACGACTACATCTCTCGCGGGCCAGACATGAGTCCAGCCGGTGGGGACTGAAATGGAGGACGGAGGCGTTAGGACATTGGAGAGAGAAGCAGTTGTCTGGTGAAATGAGTCGGATTTTATACCCAGGTGACAAGAGAGGAGGATCAGGAGCAGCTGGAGGAGGGTAGATGGAGGAATGAGGAAACGAGGCAGATTACCCGCAAACGCACAGTGGCAGTATTACGTGGAGATGGAGGCAGGAGCCCCTCGGTCTGTCTCTTGTGCAGATGGCCCGCAGCATGCTGATTTGGCCTGGTAGTGACCAGCCTATATAGTCTGCTATCCGGCTAGAGGGTATGGACTTCTGGCTACTCCACCCTACTTGGACCCTCACTACCGCCGTCTCAAAATGGTGAGCCTTTTTCACCCAGATATTGAGAGGGAGGAACCACTAATCTAATATATTAGGGGAGAAATGCCCATCCCGTAGTCAGTTGGCTGCTGCACTTATTGTGCGGCATCGCGTCCTCGTCCTGTGCAAGGTTGCGTCGTAGGGGGTGTCTCTTCAGCGCTCAGCGTTACATACTCGCTCGTCTGGCATTCGCCGGAGGAAGGTAGGGGTGAGGGTTCGGAGACGCACGTAACAGTCTCCATCAGCGAGGCGCAACACCTAAGGTCTGGTGTTCTACTGATGAGCAGCTCCTCTCCACCCGCCTAGTGAGATGGGCATCAGTCGCAGCAAGCAGCAATGCTGCTTGGACCTGGCAGAGACAGACCATGAACCCGAACAGGTGGTGGCCTTCATTGAAACCAGCACATCTGCCACTGCCCAGGTTAGAGATACCGGCGTGGGATACCTGGGCAGCTCAAAACTGGAGTGTGTATTGGCCGCAATATCTTTGGTCCGAAGTTGTGCAGTGGAGAAAGTCGCGGTCCACGCGCCTCGAGCCACTCTAGTAGATGTGGGGCATCAGATGCGAGTGGTTCTGTTTCACCGGCGTGGGCGGGGCCATCGTTAACAAGGTAGGAAACACGCTTTGTCCATGGAGAAAATGTGAAGGACTGACTCCGTTTGTAGAACTACATCGCAGCTATATTCGCCACTGCACCTCGAAAGCGCGCATGTGATAAATCTAGTCTTGGTTCAAGATAACTTATACCGCTGCCTCAGACCCGTACTTATTTCTGAGTTGCACAAAACATCGCCTGATGCCACACACATCTGCTTGACAGTTCTCTGGCCATTATCTAGCCACTCCAACCATCTTTACCAGCGGACTGGTTTATTGCAATGCCACCGTCGCCACACTTGCTAAATGTGTGCCACTGTCTGACGACTCATCGCTGCTGATAGATTGTGGTTACTGGCTCTTGTCTCTACGTGTACCATCCAAAATCGCTGTGGTAATTGTGCAGTCTCTATGACACCTTAATGCTGTTGCTCCACGCGCCAGCCTCTACACCTCCTCTCTTCTAGTACAAATGTGATCACTTGAGTGGCGATGCTGCTCCAGTTTTTGCCTCCATCCAGGCGAGATATGGTGATTGGTGCCGCACCGCATTTAGTGTACAAATTTCAATGCTGCTGTCGATGGGGACTGTGCCTATGACCTAGGGCACACTGTGCTCACTTTGTTGCCACTCGTTTGTGGTATCTAGTTCTGTTTCTTGAACAACCTTCATCAGTGAATTGTCTTTGGGCCCTTATGCTCTGGACCTCATGTCTGGCTGAGCTGTGGCTAGCGCTGTCAGTGTCCTCTAGATGGCACTGTGATACTATGTGGCCTAAGTAGAAATCGTGGCCTATTCCTGGTTTGCCACCTCCTGAATGTAATTGTGCTTCCACTGTCTGTACCCTCTGCTTTGCTGCACGACAGTCTCACCTCCAACTCTGTCATTGTGCCACTCTGTGGCCCTACTCCAGTTTTTGACCACCTCCTGAAATTGTATTGGGCACAGTGTGACCTCATGCTGCTGCTGTGGCTGCTGCCGTGACCTACACACGGGTCATTGAGGCACTGTCTGTGCCTATGCATGCTGCTGTGGTGCTGCCGTGACCTACACACTGTGTTCATTGTGATACTGTCTGACCTACATTTGCTGCTGCACTGTGGCTGCTGCCGTGACCTACACACTGTGTCATTGTCCCGCCCTCTCTGTGGGCTCTACTCACTGTTTTTGCCACTTCCCAGAATGTCATTGTGCCGCTACTTGTCTGACCTCATGCTGCTGCTGTGGCTGCCTGCCGTGACCTTACACTGTCATTGTGGCACTGTTCATGACCTCATGCTGCTGCTGTGGCTGCAGTCGTAACTACACACTGTGCCACTGATGTTGCACCTGAGCCCTCAGCCTTGTTTTTTTCCAGCCTGTCTGTTGCCCATGACTATCAGGCTACATTTCCCCCTTCAGTTTTTTGCGTCAGATTTTGCCCTATCAAGTGCCCAGGGAATTTTATGTGAAGCGATTATAAGAGCGTCGGCAGTCAGTCTGGCGTGTCATACTAAAACACATCATTGTATGAAGATCAAAACCAAGCATCCCTCTGCATATTTAAGAATGGCACAATGTTCTACAGCACCCTGCAGGCTTGTGCAGCCTAGAAATAGCCTGTTTTTAATGTTGATTCAGTTCGTCAGAGAGTAATTCGGAACCGAAGTATTTTTTGCACGAGAAATCCGGCGCGAAATGAACGAAAACCGAATTGAGGGACGGAAATTCGCCATTCTCATTACTCTCAGTATTATCATGCAAATGGGAAAAGGACCTTTGCTTTGTTATCATATGATACGTGGATAACTGCTTCGGTGTGTCTCACTTAAGTTCCTTCTAAGATGCATTAAACCATTGGAAATAATGAAAAAAATTTACACCTTGTTGTGGTATTTAAGCACCTAATCGTGTAGCACCTATTTTTCTACTGGGAGTTCTGTTTATGTTGGATGAGGGGGTATGTGGATCCCTCGTTGGGACTCCTAATGGCATATGTGGTGAAATTGCCCACGCTTACTTTAGCTCCATGGGAAAGTGTTGACGCTGATTAGTTACTCTTCTCGAACTGACTTTCTCGACTAAAATTGTTTAACTCCAGCTCTTGGCTGTTATTAGATATTAATCTACTGGACCGGTTATCCACACTAAATGATATTTCAGTTTATAGAAACGCGGTTCAGTGTATTTCTTGTTTTTATATGACGGATTAGACTGTACCTATAGGCCTTGTACAGTGGAATCTTCAGAGTCTCTCACTTGTAGAGACATCAGTGAATTTTACTACTCATAGTAGTGCTAGTTGTATACAATACTCGTTAATAACCTCTCGTCAGCGCCCTACCATCATAGAGTTTGCTTTAGGTCAAAGATGGACTGAAGGCTTGGAGAGACTGAGGTTCTTTTAAGAAGGGATATAGTTTATAATGACTCATCAGTAGAGCATGGAAATACTGAGTTGTAGGTTTATTCTTTAACTCTTCGCATTAGCTGTCTCTATAATTTTGTTTTTTTGTGCCACAGCATCTAACTGTTTTTGTTTTAGATCTCCTACTGATAACTAAACGCTATCACTTTGTTCCTTATTCCAGTGGGAAGTAGAACACTGACAACGGAGCAACATTCTACGTGCTTTGTAGAGATGGAGTGTCTACGCATTCTGTTATTCCAGAGGAAGTAGTTGGTTTTGTTATGGAGTATGTTTGGTTGTTTATTTGTTATGTTGTTATGTGCATACTTTATGTAGTGTGTATTACTCGACTTAGATGGGCCTTTGAGTAATTTCTTGTTTTGTTTTGTGCAATAGTATGAGGAGTGCAGAATGAACAAGATTATAGGTAATTGCGAAATTATGAATAAAAAGTTACATGTATAAAAAATAAATATAAATCATTCACACGAACTGGTACGCAGTGGTCCCTTCTCTTTCGTACATTGCGACGCTGTACCACCAGCAGCTCATAATAGTGTGCTTGGTGATGCTCTGGATTGCCTGGCTCAGGTAGGAATACATATGTCTCCCACATATGGTGAGCTTGTTCTTCACGATCATCACTCGCTATGCCTTTTTTTAACTGGTTATAGGTTTGTTGGCATCTCTTACGTTACGATCACTACAGGTTGAAATTAAAAACGACCCACCAGCCTTCCTCTTATATCTTGATACGACATCAAATTGCCCGTCCCGCTACTGCTCTAATATGTCCCTTCACATATTGCTGTTTCTTTCCTTTCTTTTGTTGGTTGCAGCGATGTTGAGGACGATCATCTTATCTCCTTTATCGATTTGAGCATATTCGACCTCCTCGCCCCCTCTGTTTCATCTTGGTTCACAATGTGTATATTACTATGCCGTCAACGGCTTGGATAAAGAATGTTTGAGGTATGATCTCCCATTGTGCATAGGAAAGTAGGTTCTGGGGCGACTTGGACAGTGATTGGAGAAAGTAACTTTGTTTAGATTCTCTACCGACAGTTTGCTCTTATTTGGTTTTGTACTGTTGTGCTGAGTCCGCCTAAACCGCACCACCTAGATACTTCGCCAATGTTTCGTTTCGGGGTGGTGACTTTTTTTTATCTATTTTGAAGTTTTCGTTTTTTCTTTTCTGATGGGTTACTTAGGGGATCATGTTACAGTACGCTCGATTTATCTTCTTATCTTATATTTTCTTCTGTAATGTCAGGTTGGACTCATTGTCCTAGACCTGCTTAGATGTCCTGAGGGGTATCTCCCACCCTTTTTTTTTCTTCTTTCCCCCTTCCCTGTCCCCTATCCCCCTCACAATATGCTCTGCATTGGTTGACTTGGTAATGTTTCACTACTATTTTCTTTTTTTTTGAATTTCTTACTAGTTAGCTTCCCCAATCAATTAGTGTCGGTCTGATGATGAACCTCTGGCAATTGTTATTGATACCAAGGCTAAGCTTTTAGATTACTACATGCAGTATGTATTTAGTAAATTCGGGTTACTGTCTCTTGTTTTACTACTCGTATTTGTTAAATGTATTAATTTATTTGTCATAATGCCTTACGTGTATCCATCATTAATTGTTCGTACAAGTTTGTTTCTTTAACATGATATTATCTGCATGTTTCTCACCCTAGTGAATGTTAAATTAAGTTTGATATGGTGAAAATCATAAATTGGGTTACTTTTACTGAATGTACCTTTAAAGTTCTATCATGATTGTTGAGTTATTACGCAAAAGTATAGTGATATTTAGTTTAGGTTATCTTTCATTGTATTTTAAGAAATAATAAATTTTTGTTTCATGGTATTTGTGTTTTGCATTATCATTTATTTATGAGAGCAATTATCATATTTTTCATGTTTTTTTTTATCTATGGTTTTAATGTTCTCACTCGACAAACAAGTAAGGGATATTATCTGTTGTGCTAGTGGTTTACACTGACAAATCTACCACAGAAGCGCACAGGTGCGCTAGATCAATCATCCGTGCGATGGCAAGATAAGTTGTTGTTCACTGATAATGAATCTGATGCATCAGAATCTGATGGTCCAGCCAACAATGCTCAATACGACTGCTGAGAGTGATATGAAGTCAGGAGCACGTTTCTGGTTTCAGTCAGGGATACCCCTGCTGCCTCTAGGTTGTCTATCACAATATAGGCTTACGCTGGAGGTGTAATATGGTTTACGACCAATGTAGTTGATGTAAACTCGACTCTTTTTGTGCCTACTCGCCCTCTCCTCATTCCTGGAAGTGGTGGTGACATTCATGCCTCTGGTCCACAGGACGATGTTTTATAATTCAATTGAAGCTCAGTTCGTTCAGTAGTGTGGTGATGGAGCCTAATTAGGATTATTTCTCACTTCTTTGCCTTTCTGTGACTTTTTAACTCAAGTTCTCTTTATTCTCTGTGTTGCGGACGTAAAGGATGACGACACTGTGACACTCGCTAAGTCAGTGCGCGCCTCACTTCACTCGTATGAGTGGGGGGATTCGCCTGCTTGAGAAGTCTCATCAATGGGAGGTATGTTGATCAATTGTATGAGGTGTTGGCCTATGGTCGCCTTGTATGATCACGCAATAATAGTGCAACCAGCTTGATGAGTAGGATTGTTTTTATATCTAATTCAAATTGATCAACCAGAAGATGAGAGACATGCAGGCAAGCTAGCTTCTCATAACAGAAAGTATGATCGAATACATTGTAAACAGGTTTGGACGTGCATTCTGAGAGCTAAGAGAAGATGGTCATGAGAAATTACATGCTATAGGCATTTATATTGGGGGAGACAGTGTTTGGGGACTATGTGTGAATGTTGATGTTACAGGAAGCTGCAGACATCATATATTGTGCCATAATTTTGTACAAATCGCAGACATAAAGAACTGCAAGATGAGCCCTCACCATCCCTGCCTTTACTGTGTTACTGGCCCTGACAATGTCACTATGATGTCACCCTCGACAGGGGTACAGGTGTGGTTAATTTCAAATACATACTAACCAACACACCAACAGAGGTGAAGGAGGGAAGCTCATGTATATTAGTTAATCATGGGGAAGGATGGGGGGTCTGTGAGTGATGGGCTCGTAGTGATAGGTTATATGAGTGCTCCACGGCGCAAGTGTTTATGGAAAATATGTGCTGCCGGTTTATTATGCAGAGGGGATGTGGTGCCCTAGGTGGTGCACACAAATTGCAGAGATGCAGTAGATGAGATGTACACATATGGGTATCTTCGCCAGTTCAGCTTTGCAGAGTACACCGTGTCTATCTAGGAGGCTTGTAATCCGATACCACTTATTTAATTGGGTTTCAATTCCGGATATCCATGAAAATCAGGAAAAGAAAGATCAATCCTTAGTCAGCACGAAATGCGGAAAATAGGTTTTTCATTGACTCTTTTAGTTCCCCAGTAATACCCCCGGAGTTTAGCATTACGGGGGGACTTTGACGTTGGTATGGGGGGAGCTCATGTATAGTCTTTTGTCCATATGGGATAGAAGGGAGACGACTCAGCGAAATACCAGGATTGCTCCTTTTGTATCTAGCTGGGTGTCGCGTGTCTCCTTGGTGCTTATCCACCTTTTGTCGGATTCATACATGCTGCTAGGAGGTCATGACGCTGATTTCAGGAAACAGTCTATAAGTATACCTGTGACCATTTTCTACTTACGCATTTTTAAAGCTTTTCCTAAAGAATGTATTACATGGATTTATGATTATACATTTTGGATTAATTAAATAAGGCTCTATTTATAATTCACATCTTTGGTCATAATATTAACTTTTGCAAGGAATATGAAAGAAGTCAAGAAGAGACTTTTGTTATAGACCTAGGCACAATGGTATACACTCTATATAACAGACTCTGTTTAAAGGAGTATTATCATGGTGATGTTCCCCTACATTTTGTTTTTGGATGTGTGTGTGTGATTCTTTTTGTGGCTAGATGCCAGGTAGGAGGTTACTCACGGACGAGTTGGTTGGTTAACTATGCCTACAGTTTGTGGTTTTTTGGTGCTCTTCCGAGCAGACGTTGATGTCTGAGGGTAAAGGTGTACAGAGCTACTTGTATTTGAGGCCAGTCTATTTGTAGATTCAAAGGACGCTCTTCTCCTCTGTTTTGTATATCTATCAGCTTTAGTCAAGTTTTTAGGGGATCCTTGAAGTTGGTAAAACATAAAAAGGTGGTGTTTTTAGGGGGTTTACATCTTGGTGCATCGGTTCCCCACAGTTTACATTTGGGCTGGGAGCCTTTCGAGCTAGTTTGAAAGGTGTGTGGTTTAGCGTTGGGAGTCATAGTCGGTGATGGCTCCCCAAATCAAATGATGGAATATGTGGTTGGTCTTGCGAAGGTGGGGCTCTTCAGGCGGGAACCCTGAGAACCAGGTGTTGGACAGGGCCACCAGGGTGGCTTGGTTTGGTACGCCTGGAGTACAGGGGGTGATGGCTAGAGGGTAATTTACGCAAAAAGTGAGACACGGGGTGGTCGCCAGACTCATGGTGGGTGGCTACCAAGGACTTCTACAGCCCAATAGTTGGGGGTAAGGTTTTCATCTAGGGTGTGACTCATCCTGGGTGGCTTTTCGGTGAGCTGGTGGTTAACTTTGCCACGGTTGTGGTATGGTTGCCACAGAAGCTGGGGGTCGACAGCTGGGGTCGTAGGTAGGTTAGATGTTCAACTGAGTGGTGTGGCTTGATGTGGGATGGGTTTTTCGCGCTCTCCCGGCTGTCGACTATGTAGGTTTGGTTAACTTTGCGCCACGATTGTCTTTTACGTCGTGCCTTACCGAGCCAGGGGTTGTTATCTGTTGGTGTAAAGGTTATTCAGCTGCGCATTCTGGATTTATATCACTTCTCACTCCTAGGATTCTTTGTTGCTTGACAAGGTAACCTCTTTTACCTTTACAGTGTGTTGGTATAGTACTATATATGTAGTATTGATAATTTACTATGATTGTTTGATACACACGACATTTTTTAGAACAATATTGCTAATCTTTAAATTGGATTTCGGATCATCGGCTTTGTGAGGGAGTCCTGGAGAACGTCGGTTCTCAATGATATGTAGGCATAAGAAATACTCAGTCTTTTTTATTAAGGGGAAAATAGTGCGTGATGTTATATTTTACTAATTATAATTATATATACTATATAGATTATATCTATATATGTTTATTTATACTATTTGTAGGAGTAAAGGAAGGCGCTATCAGAGGGGATGTCATAATTAGATGGGAGATGTGTGTCACCAAGAAGAGTGCATGACTATTGGTGAAGTGAAGGCAACGTGTATAGTGTTTCAGTAGTAAAAGGCCATTCTGACTACATTGTTTGAAGATTTAGTGATGGCTGCATAATCTCAGAGGGGTTGGCTCTGATCCTTTCATTTTGATAGGTCCATATAGGGCCGAGAAGTTTGTCTTGGCCTATGTAAGGTTGGAGAGTCAGGAAAGTGGACTGTGGTTCCCTGTCAATTCATTCAATGTGCGCTCGATGGATGAAGGACAGCTGTTTGTGTAGTTTCAGGAGATAATCACGTTGGTTCGTGCCGTTTGGAATATGTCTTGTACCTCTACGCTGTAGCAGACAGTGTGAGGAGCACTTGTGTGTTGGCACTCAACAACAGGCACTTGTGCTGCTATGTATGCTATAGACAGTCTCTGCCCAAGGAACTGAGTCTGGCGACATCTGTGGTCTCTGAGTACTGGCTGGTGAAGGTAATGTCTTTTTGTTCTTGTTTTGGGATTAGCAGAGATGCTGTTTAATCAAAGAGTGATATAACTTATAATGTTTATAGCTCTCTTCTTGATTAGTTTGCACACAAATACTGTGTGGTAACCGATTTGTAAAGAATGCTTGTTGTGGATCTTTTATAAGTATTTACGATAGCGGATCTAACTATCTATTTAATTTAGAAGAGATAGCTTGTCCTCAAATATTGTGTATAGCCACCACATAAGCATAATTTAAGATAGTATGGATCGTCCATGTGAATTTATATGTGGTCTATATTTACATGTGTCATAAGTGTGTGGAATTGGAAGAGAGATGAAGAGAGTTAGATAGAGAGAGAAGTATAAATGGTGAATGTTGGTTTATTGTGGGTATTTACATGTAAAACTTCTTAAAGAATGATGGTCGCATAAGAAAATTATAATCTTCTTTGTTGTTGATATATAGCACCGCTTTTCATCTTATAGGGCCCTTCTCCCACAACGTCGAGAAAGTATCTGCGCCATATTGCTTAGCAAAGCTCTCAGACAAATAAGAAAGATCTCATTTTGTTAAAATAATCCAGATAAATGGTTTTATTTGCAGAGTATTTACTAAGGAGAGTTTGGGGCTCACAGTGTTAACAATAATGTGAATAGACTGGTAGTCTTAATTGTATGACGCCTTGGACAACAATTATAATCCGCGCATTAGGCAAATATCATTGGAGATTTGGTGGGTGAAAGAAGCACGCAGGTTTTCAGTTCGATTCTGGAAATCTAAGGGCTCTTGCTTAGCTATGATGTCCTAGTCATCGCTATCGCCAGATAAACTAGCGGTAGACAGCTATATTATTAGTGCAAAGTCACCAGAAACCATTTCTAAAGGCATTCTCGCCAGGATACCAGATAGATGAATTGGTCGTAGTGAACTACTATGAGCAACACACTCGTTGTAGAGGTTTTACGCAAAGTAATGTCTATGCTCAGTGTGTTGAGTCATAAGTGGAGTGTGCTACAGCCTCTTCATGATCTTCTGTACCTGGGTATCATTGTGTGGGGTGATAAATAGAAAGAATAAATCGCGCAATAGTCGAGTATTCTATCTTGCCTTGGGAGGTGTCATTTGTGTGTTTAGAGATTACAAGTTAACTGTTGCGCGAGGTTTAAAATGTATGTTGGTTGTGGTATATTCGTGGTAAGCCGCTCGCATTTCGTCCTAGATATCGGGCTAGGAGCAGGGTTGGTATGGTGCAACGCCAGTAACGGCAAATGGCCTCGTGCTCTCAAATGTTTGTGGGCTGTGTGCTACTGTGGAGCGCAGTCTATAGTGTAGAGCTCCCAGAAAGACATGGTTATTCATTTTCGAGAGAGACCTCTCAGTGTTCATCCTACATCTTCTATGTCTCGCACACACTGAGCGCAACATCTAGGGACTCAGTCTTTATGGACGCTCATGAGCATATGTGTATTTCTCTGTGCATGAACAATATGAGCATTCAACATTAAGATCGACATGTTTGATCTATTGTTGGTTTCTACTTTTTTTAAGCATATTACAGGATAATTTTATAACAAGATATCGAATCCTATGTATTTCTATAATTGTTCAATTTCAAAGTGGAGTAGAAATGGAATAAATTTTATAAGAGTCATCAAGGCAGCATTTAATACTAATATGATCGAAGAAATACAAAGCAATTGGGAGGAGCTCTGTGAGGTTGGTGACAAAGATATACTGTGAGAGTGCGAGATGTCGAAATATTGGGCGCAGTGCGATACAATCGCTACACAGTTCGTGTTGTAAGGGCAAGCGATTCAAGATAATTAAGTGTGTTCACAAGAGAGATATTGTGTTTGTATGTCTTCTGTCTATTTTCTTTGATTTTTTTCACACATCTATGACTAAGTCCAGAGACAGTATTCAAAATTCTCAACGCACCAGTCACGGATTTGTCCTATACCTTTGCATAGTAAACGATTTAATGTGCTCAGATAGGGTGCGCATCTGAATTTACTTTGACCAAATGTATGATAGTATGTTTTATGTTGCCGCGAAAGGATTTATGCGTACATATAATCGCGGGTTTTGTTTAGGAGAGCATTGAATTTCATTAGAAGTGTGATGCTAGAGTGCTCCGCCTGGTAGGTGCTGGAAGAGGCATCTCAGGTACTAGTTGCGATAGCTTTTATTCTTCATTATGCTGCGACCTTCGGTATTGTATGTAATGCTGCCTCAGATTTACTAATGACTTTTTTTGTAAAAAGTGGGTGAAATGTAGGACGGGTTAGTTAGTGATACAGAGTTCTCGGTGATATAAGACGCATTGTGTAATGTGGGATCTCATTTGCTCTGCCGTCAGATGAGGAGCGCAGATTGTCGTTAATGGGAGGAGCGTCAGTTCAGATTGTGTTGTCAACGTAATTATATTAGCGCGCAGTTATAGAGCAATGGTGTTCATTAGTTTTGGGTGTTAAATATAGTACTCAGTTTCATATTGTTTAAGAGTCTTAGCGCCTCTCTAGATTAATATGGGTAGTCTAGTGTCTAACTGGCGTTTCTTTAGTGGCTCAGGATAGGTGTGAGAGTAGACAGTAATAACTCGGCGATGTTGGGTCTGTGTGTTCGGTGGAAATGGCAGGCGGACACTTGAATGTGGTATTGTTTAGAGAACTTGTTGTGTGGGCTTCCTGGAGTTTTATAGATGATTCTGGTTCGCAGTGTGCTGAGAATCGGATCGAGCGCTGAAACTTGATCTCTCTCAGAGCGATAGTGGTATGAGAGAGCTAAAACCTCTTAACATGATAAGAGAGAGATTGATTTGATGCCAGATTTTAGAAGATCGAAAGGAGACTCAGGTGTATATATGAGTGTGTTCGCATAAGAGATTAATCCCGCAGTGTATATAGAGAGTATGTCACGCGCGCAATGATTTATTGTAGAAGGATATGAATGAGAGGATTGTTTGTAGGAATAGATTCCAATTGTGTTAAAAGCTGCAAGAGTTGGATGGATGGGTAGATAGATGTCAGGGACATGGTTGTTGAGAGGGTTGTATAAAAATATGAAGTCGCTTCTTGATATCTTTATCCTTCTGTATGGTGTGAGAAACTGTCTAAGAAGAGATAGTACATTTTACTTTTTAGTAAAGTGTTTTATTATTTGACAGAATAGAGGATGCGCATTGTTCTCTCTGACTTGTGCATAGTTGCTACACAGTAGAGTGATATTAGGTTCAGAGTTAAGTGGTAGTTTGCAGATGCACTAGTTCTCTATGATAAGACGCACAGAGCATAGATATTGTAGTGAACGATGCTCTCTCTATCGCGCTAGTAGGTAGCCATACGGTATTAATTGATTTGAACATGTAGACGCTTGTTGTTTGGAGGTCTCGTATCTTCTTTAGTGAGAGAGATGTAGGTGTACAGATGCCCTGTAAGGTGTTATATGATAGCCATTTATACGCGCTGTATTTGGGTGAGAAGTGTAGTGCTCATAGGAAGATGATAGTTAATTGATGAAAATTTAATCTTAATGTCAGTACATCGATTTGTATTGTATAAGTGGTCTATGTTCTCACCGTTACGCTCCTCTCATTTTTTGCCTCATTATGAGTTCCAGTTGCATTAGGGTTTGCTCGCTAAGCACACGCGAGCTTATTCAGCAGCTATAAAAGCTTCGCAGATCATGAGACTTCACGCGCTAGTTACTCAGATTGTGCAGGAGTTTGAATATTAACCGGGGGCGCCGAATCCTGTGCTTGTATTTAACTCTCGTAGATCGCAGCATGTCCTGAAAGCGGAGAATGTAGTACAACAGGGCTGCATCCCAACTTTCTATCTTCCTGATACAGGTCATCAGTCGACGAGATCGCTGTGGTCTTCTCTATCAGTTTGATGTAAATTTTGGCGGGCTGCCATCGTTTTTTGTTTTCACGTTTCATCTCATGTGTCAAGGTAGCCTTAGTAGTATAATACCTGCATCTGTGTAACACCCTAATGCATTGTCTATAGTAATGCTATTAGGCACTCATGTATAAATAATCGTCACACCCCTCCGTTTTGTTTCAGTGCTCTAAGAAGTGTTGTAAAGTAAGAAAGAAAGATGGTTTTGAAGTGTATATAGAAAAATATTAAACTTTGTCTAAAAACCCTCTCGTTCTTCAAATTTGCATTTGTACAAATTAGGACCAAAATTATTATGTTATATGTCAAAGGAGGTAAGTTAGAGATGTATTTTGGATCACCACACCCAAAAAAGTTATCTATTATATTATAACATATTTTACTCCCATAGCTGATAGAAACCTTAGAGGGAAAAAATGACACTAAAAATCTCCAAGATTGAGTTTTATGTGTATTGGTACTATGGCAGTTATCATGATTGGAAATACAATTGGTAATGATAAAATTTCGCATGGATATGGAAGAGAAATAAAGATTTTTATCAAATATAAACGAATGTCAGTATTCACACTCTAATCTTATCCGGAGCAGATAGCCTATAAATATCTTTTGGTACCAGAATTAAAATAGGTTTCACTTCACCTTTGTTCCGAGAAAAGCAATGCCCACCTCCTAGACTGTCTTAGTACGTAGGTCTGTTAGTATAAAAAATTGATTTGGTTGCAGGAAATGGAGCGTGCGCCGGCAAAATATGTAGCAGAAAATAGAAAATGTTTCACTGGAATTTTTTTTTCTACCAATTGTTACCTGGAGACAAAAGAAAATCATACATGGTTTTGGTGTATTGCTGTGACTACCTAGCGATCGCCGATAGCTGTAGAATACAGATTACAGCAGACAGTTCAATTCTCATTGACCATTAGAGTGTCTCTCCAAGTCGAAAAACGAAAGAACTCCCAACAAACATGGGTCACGCGTAAGTAACGTTGTTTTTTTTTACAACTATCTTTGCCTCACTTTGGACATATTTTTATTGTATCTGTAGCATATTGATTTTCCTTTTTTGGGTACGTACGGTTTACCCCATGTCTTATTAGTCTGTATGTTAATATAAAAATACCACCATTTTGAATGTGTCATGTCTTATACTCTCCACACATATTATAAAGCCTCATCATTGTGTCTTTATATAGGTGGTATAGATAAAGAACTACTAAAAGACTGGTTGTATGCTCCCTGGTACAGACAGGGCGAGGAGAAGAGTGAGTAATATGGTCATCGAGACTACAGAACTTGTGTGTCTACATAAATAAGAAAAGAAAAAATAGGCCGCATCTGGAAGGGTTTAAAAAAGTGCTGTTTTGAGGAAGCCTTATTTCACAATTACCACCATGTACTTTTTAATGTCTCTTAACTTACCATTGAGATTTGCATTCGCATTCTTCTGACGTAGACTCGTTTCTATGTCAATATGTAGGATGAGCTGTAAAGGTGTTTGTATAGAGAAGTATCATGTATAGGATGACTCTTGTGTTTTTTATGGTGATACTTCTCCTACCAGGTCCTCAATTTACTGGGTAGTTCGATCTGTAACTTGATTTTATGAAGCGCGTGTTTTTTACAATCTATAATAGCTTTACCCTTCACTATCAGCAACCAAATTAGATTCACGAACCCTACACATCCGCTTTTCTGATGCTTCTTTATAAAGCTGGGGACAAGAAATTCCTTAATGAAGGGGCTTGTTAACAATGTTTTTTTTTTAAATAAGAGGGGTATAAGATTAATATTTTAAATATTAATTTACAGCATGAATGTAATCCTAATGTACTTATTATTGGGTGGTTTGCTTATAGTTTATAGAGTTCTGTTTATGTTAATTTATTATTATAATCATTTATTGATTGTTTTTTTTAAACTATATTGAGCGACTATTTTGTACATTACAGGTCATATATCCAATAATCAACCTAATGCTCATTTACTTCTGTATTGCTGAAAAACATATGAGGTACTAACGCCTTTCGCACCTCGTCTCTAGTCCTGCAGGTTTAAATTACCTAAAAAATTACAATTACTCCAAAAAGCATGTTAATTTTTTTTTATTTCACTTTTTAGTCCTTTTTCTTGTACCTCTGTTTCTTGGGAAAAAAAGCTTTTTCGAAAGAAGAAATTATTTCACACCGTATAAAACCCATCGCTTTATCTCTCAATATTCAGCTAATTTGTAACTTTCTAACTAAATTTATACTATTTCTTTACAACATGATACCTTCTAATACTCCTACTGAAGCCATGTGCAATAAATAATTATTGCACATCCAGTACATTATGGAACTAAATTAGCTGAATTTCAAAAGATAACTAAGAGTTGAAATGTTTTATCTAACTAGTCGATTGCATAATTTCCTGTGAAAAGAAATTACTCCAACAAACAGCTTTTTTATCCCCGTTTGACAAATAAAATTCTAATTATTTATTATTTTCTATGAAGTGACGACTATAAGTATCACGTTAGAGTTTCCTAATGAATGTACATCGCTTAGCATTACAGAAATGTACATTATCGGTGCAGAAATGGTTAGTATATACATCTTTTTGTATTTTATTCATAGTGTTAACTACATTTTGTCTTTCATAATGCTTATTATCCCCTCTTCAAGGGGTTATCTAAGCATTTAAAAATTCCATAGAACACTATAAACAGCATTTTATATTGAAATAGTAAGATTATTCACAGCCGTCACATGTAATTTTTTTCTTTTGCCTTCCTTCTGTATGTGTCTGGTAGTTCTCCAGCTATCTCTTTCATACAAGTCCCAGATGGCATTGCAAATCTAGGGAATTTCCTCCACTGTTTTCAAGCTGGACTTGTGCTGACATTAGTGTGTAATTCCCCCCAGCTCTGTACCTGATGTCAAGATAAGGATAATAGCTAGAACTCATGAGTCAATGTGTAAACTGTAAAGAGCTATAATCATCACTTTCATGACAGCAGTACACAACCCCTCAACTCTGAACTGCTGTCCTTTCTGCTCTACATTACATGTGTGTGCCGCAGAATCAAAGATAAAGGAAACAGTTCTTCTCCAAGCTGTAATTACCCTAATGTATATTTTTCTTATTTTCCCTTGCAAACTACAGGATGAAAGGTGTGAATGCAAGCCAGTATTGTTCTTCCACCTGTTTATTGACGTTGCTCAGGTCACACCCATTACAGTGGTGGTTATTTCTGCGCTGAGCCTGGCTTCAAAGCATACCCACTAAATGTGATGTAATGTTTTGGTTTGGTTTTGCACAGCAGGACAGGTGCATATTTTTTAATAAGCATGAATTAAGTTTAATATAATACAGTTGTAAGCCCGATAACAAAATAGTAAGATTAGTCGGCAGAGAAAACCCCTTTAATCTGTATTTTAAATGTTAGTTTGAACAATAAAATATTACATTAAATCTGACTTGACACTTGGACAGAAGGCGGGAAAATATTTGATACACTGACGATTTTGCAAAGATTTTACCATCCTAAAAAAATGCGAGCTGGTCGCTTGTAATGTGTTATTGTAGGTACATTTTAATTGTGAGAGACAGAATCTAAAAACAAATCCAGAAAATCACATTGTATGATTTTTAAATAATTAATTTGCATATTACTGCATGAAATAAGTATTTGATCACCTACCATCCAGCAAGAATTCTGACTCTCACAGACCTGTTCATCTTTAAGAAACCCTTTTACTCTGCACTCAATACCTGTATTAAATTCCCCTGTTTAAATTCATTACCTGTATAAAAGACACATGTCCACACGCTCAATCATACTCCAACCTCTCCATCATGCCCAAGACCAAAGAGCTGTCTAAGGACACCAGGGAAAAAAATTGTAGACTTACACAAGGCTGGGATGGGCTACAGGACAACAGACAAGCAGCTTGGTGAGAAGGCAACAACTGTTGCGCAATTATTAGAAAATGGAAGAAACACAAGGTGACTGTCAATCTTCCTCAGTATGTTGCTGCAAGATTTCACCTTGTGGGGTAATGATGATTCTGAGAAAGGTCAGGAATCAACCCAGGGCTACATGGGAGGACCTGATCAATTACCTGAATAGAGCCTGGACCACAGTCTCAAAGATTACAGTTAGTCAGCGGCGTCGCTAGGCTAGTTTATTCGGGGCACAAGCCCCGAACAATCCTGCCTGTCCCCCGAGTCTCAGATCGTCGGGTGGCAGGCAGCTGCTATGTGCCTGCAGTTCAGACGATCTCCTGAGCTGTATGTGAATACTCTAAACACACAGCTCAGAGCCATTATTCAGTGCAGGAGGCAGAGGGAGAGCGACTGCACCAGTTGCCGGTGTTTAGCAGGGAGGAGGGGGCGCCTGTCACTCACTGTGGTTCCTGACTGTCAGGACTTCCTGTGCTGCAGCTGCGCTGAGCACGAGAGCCTGGCAGTCAGGAACCACAGTGAGTGAGGAGCTCCGCCCCCTGCTGTGCTCCCGGGTCCCGGTCCATGCAACTACTCAGCCTTGGAGACAATAGCAGCAGCATCATCATCATCATCCACAGGTGCCCAGGGAGGTCTCAAGTGAGTAAGTAGCCTCACTGTAGAGACCTGTGCTAGATAGTTTAATAAGCGCAACACCACATAATCTTCATAAATATGAATTGTACTTAATGTGTATATGCATGTGTGTGTATATATGTGTATTTGTGTATGCATATGTGTGTATATATTTGTGTTGCTGTGTGTATGCATGTGTGTATATATGTTTGTGTATATGTTGTATATTATGAATATGTTGTATGTTATGTCATTATGTGTTTTTATATGTGTGTGTATGTGTATATTGTGTGTATGTGTGTATATATATATTATGTTATATATATATATATATGTGATGCATGTGTGATTATATATATATAATATATATATAACTATTGTATATGATTGTGTGTTGTATATATGTGTATGATGTTGTATGTAGTATATATATATATATATATATATTGTATATATATATTAGTATTTTATATATATATATATATATATATATATATGTGTGTGTGTGCATGCATATGTGTGTACATGTGTATGTGAATGTGTATGTACTGTATATATGTGTGTTTATGTGTATAAACACACATATCCACAATATTACCCCATTTGTGTCACTAAACATAATGCTGCCTGTTCTGTCCTTTACACATGTAAACTACAGCCTGATGATGAATTGTATCTGAATATAATTTTTTTATACCCGTCATTCGTCAGGGTTGCGTACGTTTTTTAGCTGCTGCAGCCAGACAAAGGGTACGTTCACATGGCATAATTGCGGGGTGCGTTTTGTGGTGTATTTGCCCTTTAATAGGCTCTCTATGAAAGCTATGAATTACTATGTCGTCTTCTCCGGTGTACAATCCGATGGTATTGTACGCTGGAGGAGAGAAGTGACAGTCCCCCCGATAGAAGTCGCAGTTCTTGGGGCGTGAAAAATGCCGTGTGAACCCCGCCCTACTGAGCAAAACTTAACACAAAGGGCCCGAGCCCCGGATGTTTTGGGACCCTAGCAACGCCCCTGCAGTTAGTAACACACTACACCATTACTGATTAAAATCCCGAAGGGCACAAATGGTCCTCCTGCCCACGCCAGCATATGTCCAGGCCTGTTTGCAGTTTGCCAATGACCATCTGGATGATGTAGAGGAGAAATGGGAGAAGGTCATGTGGTCAGATGATAACAAAAAGTTCTATTTTGTTCTCAACTCCACTCGCTGTGTTTGGAGCAAGAAGATGAGTACAGCTTGAAGATCACTGTCCCAACCGTGAAGAATGGGGGTGGAAACAACATACTTTGGGGTGATGTTCTGAAAAGGGGAAAGGACCACTGCACTGTATTGAAGGAAGAATAAATGGGACCATGTATCGTGAGATTTTGGCGAACAACCTCCATCCCTCAATAAGAGCATTGAAGATGGGTCGTGGCTGGGTCTTCAAGCATGACAATGACGAGACACACAGCCAGGGCAACTAAGGAGTGGCTCCGTATGAAGCATTTCAAGGTACTGAACTCATTGTAGCCCAATGACAGCCCCGAAGCCTGAAAGATCTGAAGAAGATCTGAATGAAGGAGTGGGCCAAAATCCCTGCTGCAGTGTACAAATTTGGTCAAGAACTGTAGGAAATGTCTGCACCAAATATTAGGTTCTTTTTTTTCTTTTGAATCACATACTTATTTCATTCAATAAAATGCAAGTTAATTATTTAAAAATCATGTAATATGATTTTCTAGGTTTTTTTAGATTCTGTCTCTCACAGATGAAGTGTATCTACGATAAAAAATAAAAACCTCTCCATTCTTTGTAGATGGGAAAACTTTCAAAATCTCCAGTGTATCAAATATTTATTTTCCCTAATGTACATGCAGTAGCAAGCTCAGCTCTTTACATATCTGGTTCTAGCTGCTAGTTACAGTTATCACCTGCAGTCAGCAGATGGAGATGCCTCTGGTTTTGGTTGTTAAAACACTTAGGGCGACAGGTATGAAAAGGGCTGTGCCAAGTGTCTGGCATCTTTTAAGCCCGAGATCTAGCGCAGCCCCATTCACTATATTTTTAAAACTCCTGCATTCCAATATCAGGAGCATTACAGACTGCCGCGGCACTTTGTAATGCGCCTGAGAGGGTGGGGGCGTGCGGGAGGGCGCTCAGGTGCATTCTACACTATTGTAAAGCGCCTAAAAAGGGGCGTTGAAACCCAAAAATCATACATGTCACCCTTAGATGCCATAGCTAATGAGAACATGACAGTTAGGTCTTTATACACAAAAACAAAGGCAGACATGTATGAAAGAAGGCGCTTCAAGTGAATTATCGTGTCTCGTTTTTGGTGTATAATGCGCCTGAATATATGAAAGTGGTTTTTGTGCAATTATAAATGGCATCTAAAGTTTAATGCGTCTCACCCGTGTGTTTGACGCATTATGGAATGTTGGCGCATTAGTAATGCCCCAAGCGTGTAATGGCTATAGATGGGCTGTAAATAAAAGAAAAGTAATTAGATTCGCATGTCAGTGAATAGAAACTATGGTACTGATCTTGCTTGGAGGACCACAGGTCCCAGCAAGATCTAGGGTGTGCTGACTCTTGCTATTGTAGAATAAACGGTGAGAGCAGTAAAAATAAATTTCAAATTTAATGTAGTAAAAATTAAAAAAATCTGAACAACATCAGTGGGTTATTTAATGTAAAATTAAGTTTAGATTCTATTAATTTTTAGGAGAAATTTTTATATTTTTGTGATATTATATATTTTTTATATTAATTTAATATGATAAAAATTTTTATTAAATTTAAATAATGTAATTTTATACAGTTTGATAAATATAATAAATTACTTTTTATTATTGTACTGGTGTAAGTTGAGAAATAATGGACCTTTTTTTGCCCCTAACACCAAATCTAGCTTCACTTCGACTCGTCAGGCTCAGACAGACCACATTAAAATGGGTCTGCCTGTTCTAGCAGTAATGTGCCTAGTTTTGCCAACCCGCATTCATGTATGTGTCTAATATTACGAGTATGGTGCGACACACCTCCAGAACGCCCCCAGAAAACCCCTTCATGTTAGGCGCATTAAAAAAGTGTTGAGTCTTGCAAACATTGCGTCTAACACATTAGTTTGGCACATTAAACATCACAGCCTGCTTATCTTTGGTACATTTTACACCAGATAAGGGTAAAAAATCCTTTCATACATGTCTCCCAAAGTCTCAGTACTCAAATACTAAAGTGAAAACAGTTGCGCTTTTACTATCCCTTAACATCAATTCAGCTCCGTAAGAAATATTTTTCAAGTTTAAAAAGCCACAAAGAAAGCCACAAAAGACAATGTGTGCAAAAAGGTGATCAGAGGGGTGACAGGCTGACGCGTTTCGGGCCAAACATGTGCTGTCACCCCTCTGATCACCTTTTTGCACACATTGTCTTTTGTGGCTTTCTTTGTGGCTTTTATATTGGATTTTCAATAAAAACGAATTCTTGATTTTACAACATCTTTGCTGATGCCAATCCATTTTGCTTTTTGGACTTTGACTATGGTGTGTCTCATGACCGCTGATTAGAGCATGGATTTGCCACGAGTATATAGGACTGACTATGAAGAGGTGAGCTGCTTGCCTTCTTTTTTTAAAATTTTATGCTAGGTTAGTATTGCATTACAGCATTACAGCATACAAGCAATCATGTCCCCTGGTAGTCAGGTACTATTGGGTAGCTAAAAAAATTAGAATATGAATGATATACTACTCATATAAAGTTGGGGATATTTGGCTTTTGGTTAACAATTTCAGGATGAGCATAACATTTCTTGAATTTTTTTTCAATGAGATCATCTCATTAACTTTAGAATGCACATGTCCAACTGTTCAGTGTTACAGTACTTTTTGCACAACTTGATGATCTCTAATTTTGCCATTGTGCCATTTGCTATTGTTTGATCCATGAATCACCCATATAAATTTAGGGTATCCATTTAAATTTGGTTTTAAACAGTCCTCCTCATCATGCTGTTGACATCATGAGACCAAAACAGCACTTTACAACAGTACCTCACTAATGCGAGGCTTCAAGCTCTCAGACAGAAGTGGCCATTGAGCTTAGAGTGTCACCAGCAGATTGCAACAGAGATACAGAGAGGCTGGAAGCACAAAAAGGCAAAGAAGTTGATGTCCTTTGGCTCCATCACACAATGATGAGCCAGGGGCGTTGATAGGGTCCCAAAACATCCGGGGCCCAGGCCCTTTGTGTTATGTTTTGCTCAGTAGGGCTGGGTTCACACAGGATTTTTCACGCTACATTGTGAACTGTGGATGTATTTTTACAGAGAAAAAAACTTCTGTTCCTGTCACTAATATTCTGCATATCCCACATAGATCCTGTCCATCACCTCAGTAGTCACTGTACAATGAAAATCAGCGCTGGCAAATTTACTTTTTCAAAATCGCTCACCTCTGTATGACAGTGTAATACATTATAAATAACAGTCACCAGAAAATACACCGATACATTGAGCAAATATACCAGACGAATGATTGTTACTAAAAAACTCCTACAAAACCAAGACCCAAAACTATCACTACTTAAGGCTAAAATAATACTGCCAGACCCTGACCAAACATGACCACCACATGTGACTATCACTTTTACACAGACTTGGAAGACATATATTAATGACATACAGTGACCAGATAGTAGTAGATACTAGTTGTATATAGGCTCTGCAGAAATATAATTGATTACACTGAAGTTACATTTAGTGACTGACTGGAGACATCTTTTCTGATTGGAGTCATTCACTTTCCCTTCTCTTCTCCATCCGGCCCAGACCACCATGAAAGCTTCTCCCGGCAATGACTCATCTCTGCAGGATTTACCACACAATCATCTTAGAATCCTCACTTTTAGGCTGTGTTCATACGGCTTATTCACGGCGGATTTGTGAGCCGGATTGCGCTCGCAAATCCGGCGTGAATAAGGGGCGGGATGGGGGGCGGGGCCGTAGCGCGGCGGGGGCGCCGCTCCCCGGCCCCATAGACTGTCATTATCTACGGCGCATACGCGCCGTAAATAATATGCATGTCACTTTCTCCCCCAGCGGCGGATTCGCCGAGCGGGGAGGAGCGACGGAATCCACTGTTCTCTATGAGAGCAGTGGATTACCGTAATTACTCCGACGGATTGGCGCCGTACTGCAGCGCAAAACCGGCGCTGAGTACGGCGCGAATCCGCGGACAAATAAGCCTTGTGAAAGAGGCCTTACAGTACATATATACAGTATCTACTGGGGGAATGATAGAAAAGCCAGGTGTCTGCTGTGGGGGATGGGGAGTCACCCATCATTCTTGTATAAGCCCCCATTAGGTAGATTTATAGCCCCCCTCTCAGAAGGTAGTTATACAGGTCTCCTCAGTAGGTAGGTATAAAGGTTATATGTCCACTAGTAGGTAGATGTATAAACAATAGGGTCCCTCAGTCTGTAGATAAAAAATAGGGTCCCCCAGTATAGATAGATAGGTAATAGGGCCCCCAGGATAGATAGAGAATAGGGCCCCCAGAATATATATAGATAGATAATAGGGCCCCCAGGATAGATAGATAGATAGATAGATAGATAGATAGATAGATAGATAGATAGATAGATAGATAGATAGATAGATAATAGGGTACCCAGTATATAGCTAGGCAGGTAATATGGCCCCCAGTATATATAGGAAGGTAATATGGCCCCAGTATATTTATTAATAGGTAATATGGCCCCAGTATATATTTATTAATAGGTAATAGGCTCCCCAAAACAGGTAGGTAATATGGCCCCAGTATATTTATTAATTGGCTTCCCAGTATAGGTAGGTAAGATGGCCCCCAGTATATATTAATAGGTAATATGGCCCCAGTATATATTTATTAATAGCTAATTGGCTCCCCAGTATTGGTAGTAAATATATGGCCCCAGTATAGGTAGTTAATGTATGGCCCCAGTATAGGTAGTTAATATATGGCCCCAGTATAGGTAGTTAATATATGGCCCCAGTATAGTTAGGTAATATATGGCCCCAGAATAGGTAGTTAATGTATGATCCCAGTATAGATATTTAATATGGCCCCAGTATAGGCAGGTAACATATGGCTCCAGTATAGGTAGGTTATATATGGCCCCAGTATAGGCAGTTAATATGGCCACAGTATAGGCACTTAATATGGCCCCAGTATAGGTAGTTAATATGGCCCCAGTATAGGTAGTTCTTACGGCCCCAGTTTAGGTGGGTAATATATGGCCCCAGTATAGGTACTTAATATGGCCCCAGTATAGGTAGTTCATATATGGCCCCAGTATAGTTAGGTAATATGACCCAAGTATAGGTCGGTAATATGTCCCAAGTATAGGTAGGTAATATGACCCAAGTATAGGTAGTAAATATGGCATGCATAAAATATGGTAGTTAATATGGAATGTACCTTTCTCCTGCTCCCTGAAGCTCCCGCATGGCTCCGTCTTCTTCACGGCACAGGCGAAATGACATCATTACGCCATGCAGGCAGCGTGATGACCTACTCACGCTGCCTGTGCCGGGACAGTCCGGTGAGTCGCAGGTGTGAGTGCGGCTCACCGGGTAACTCCGCAGAGCAGGGAGCGTTGGCTCCCCGCTCTATGAAAGCATTTAGCTGTATTTGTGTCCAGCTGACGCACATACAGCTGCGGAGACTGTGGGCGCTCCAGGCCCAAAGCAGCGGCATGGAGCCCGGCGAGGTTCGGGGCACAGGCAGGTTTATCCAGAGCACGAGCCCCGGATAAAACTGCCTAGCGATGCCCCTGTGATGAGCACTTTATTATAAACAATCCCCTGTGGAACCAGAAGATGAATGCTACACAACTTCAGGTACATTTAATGAAGGTGAGAGGCAACAAAGTGTTACATCAGACTATTCATAACTATTTACATCAGCTTGATCTGCATGCTAGTCGACCGGCAATGTTTCAAATGCGGGTCTGATGTAATCTAATGGGCCCAAATAGTCCAACAGTGAAACTTATTAAGGTGCAGGGACCAAGTTCAGGCCACACAATATGATCATGCAGAGTAAAGGCCACAAATGTAGCACAGTCTCCAGGAGGTTGCTCTACTGTCTCCCTCCAAGATTGCCGGTCAGCTGTGACCCATACCCCCTCTCCTAGACCATTTGTGATATGTGGCCTAGTGCCAACATAGAATACAACCACCTCCAATTTCCCATACCTCCCAAGCTGTACTCATCACCCCATAACCTATCAACTATGAGGAGTTTGTATAGTGGTGGGGAACTGGTGGAAGGTGCTGGGAAAGTGAGCATTCTAAGATATTTGTGTGGCAAATTCTTCAAAGACAAGTTGTGGCTAAAAGAAGTTGTCATGGTGGTCTGGAATGAATGGAGAAGTAAAGGGAAAGTAAATGACTCAGAGAAGACATTACATGCGATGAATGGATACAACTGTACTATAGTCACTTATAGAACTGCAGAGTATCTATTGTAACGCTTCACATGCGTTTGGACGCCATCTTGGACCGTCCGGGGTTCCTTAGCTTTGGGATCGCCGCTTTGGTAAACGGAATTGCAGGCTGACACAGTGTTCTCTTCAGGTCTGGTCTCCACCAGCTTTATTTTTCAACACCAGAAAACATATACAGTATACAAAAATAAACCCTAGGCCGTCTATCCACTAACTACACAAACCAATAGAGACTCTCTCTAATCTCTGATCTGGACCTACCGTCCAGCACAGTACATTTATCATATACTGAAGATTTTCCTCAAGCCTGGGAGATAAGAGCCCTCTCCTCAGCTCCTCTGCTGCTCCACTCTCAGGTAGCAAGCCACACCCCCGATTACCTGGAGAGACAGGCTTTTAATAGATCTCCAGGGATGTTCCAAAACCCCGTCCTGGAACATGGGGACGGCAATCCACCCAACGCTATTGCCGTCCCGGGAAAGGCAACCCATCACTAGCCGCATTGCAGCCATGCTAGCTACCTGTGTCAGTAACCTATGGTTACTGATGCCAAATAGTTGCCTTCCCCCACCAAAACCAGGTTTTTGGTGGCACGTCTCCAGCAGGTATACTGCTGTATTCCACCTAGTGGCAGGAATATGCGACTGCCTGCGGTTGCTCTGCCACACTATGTACAGTGAATGGCAGTAATATTTATCCAAGCACAATGGTTTAGATTTAAAATCACTATGGCAATATTATTCAGATGTTTTGTGGTGGTGATATGTGGTCTATTTGGCCTTTTTTAGTGGTTTTATTATCCTTGGTATAGTAGTTTGGTCTGTAACTTTATATTGGTAATATTTATTCCACGTATAGCAGTATTATTTGGTAACTATTTAACTATTATTTAGAGGTTTCATGCAGAGAAAATTGTCTGTCAACCATACTGTTGTTTGGTTCTGAGGAAGCTATCATGATTGCATGTGTTAGGGCATGGTTAGAGGCATCTCCAGGTGTGTAGAGGTGAAACCTGGTGTCATATCAAGTGCTTTGTTGTGGTCTAAATGTGTCCCTCTTTGCTTTTGTAAATGTTGGGAGGTATGCTCACACTCAAATAGAAATAGCTCCCAAAATTTAAGAGATACTAACTTATCGAATTGACTCAGGGTAGCTGCTCCAGGACTTGCAGCGCAGAATTAATTACTCAGTCTGTCTGGTTCTCTTGCTCTGTACCCCTAACACGCTGGATTGTCTTCTGTAGCCAGACATGGACTTTGCAACACATTACTTCTCAACTTCTCCTTGAGTCCTTATGTTTGTCTTCAGCCCAAAGGTATATCTCACAGCAGATTTACTTTGGCCCGCTTCCTCTGAACATACTCAGCAGCTCTCTATGTCACTACACATGGTTACTCTGCACTCTGCTCTCTCTTTTACCCCTTTAACTGTCTCTTTCTCTTAGGATTGGGACACAACACTGAACACAATACTTTTCAGCATCTTAAAGGGGTTGTACCCTTATTAAGGTTACACACAAAACCTTACCATATTACATTTAGTAACGTTAAATGATATAGGTCAGAGCAAAATAACCCTCACATCACCTTTTGTCCTTGCACCTACGTCCCACTGTTTACTTTTCATTTCATCAGCATTTCTGTTTACTGGGTTGGATTTCATGTTGGTCACATGACTATTTCTCAACTGATCGAAACAACATTTTACACCTCCACCTTACTTATAAGATGCGCTCATGTGGCAGTTATAAGCTGTGTAGAATCTCTCAATAGAACAAACTAAGCATGCTCAATCAGCTAAGAGAAAACGCATCAGAGGACTGTAACTACCAGCAACAAGAGTAACAAGTTACATCAACCAGGCTATGTAGGTAGGAGTATGAACATTTATCATTTATGATAAGTACTACATTTGCAAAGTTTGCTGTTTTGGCCATATCTATTCAATGGGATACCATTTCTATTATGGTACCACCCCTGTAAATTGACACTCAACAGCATCTACTCATGTAAACTGACAGCTAGAAATCATGTTTCCATGCAAAACAGTGTACAATACAGTGTTTCACTAACACGGGGCAGTCACAGGGATACAACAAATGGGATAACAATAAAATTAAAGGTGAACACACATAAATTCTATACAGAGGGAAATCCTGAGGTTACCCACCTGATAAATTATTGATTTAAGTGCTGATATATGAAGTCTTTTCAAGCTTGATTGTTTTATTGGATGAAACATGGTCTACCAAGACATCATCCTTCTTAAATCATGTGTCTTTATTGCAAAGTAAATTGCTTTATTATTTAAATATATTCAGTCATACAATGCTGTTATATTAAAGCCATAACAATGTTACCAGTCTTTGAAAATAGTATATATTTCTTATAATCCGATACAGTAAGAAATGCTTCTTCTTGCATCTTTTTGGAAGATTCTGCATAAAAATGAAACATTTTAATTTTAAGCTTAAACAAAAATGTCTCTATTTTTATGAAAATAATAATCATTCTTTTTTGCTTGCAGGCACAAACTGCAGACCCATATCAAATCCATTAAATGTGTGCAATACCCAGCTGTCAGTGGCCCAGTAGAGTAAATTTAATTTTCAGATTCAATACCGAGCACAGCTGCATTAAGCATAGGATAATTCTGGCATATTAATTTGTATAGCACTGAAAAGTATTGTCTAGACAAGATATAAGCCGCAACTGTAGCTGTGTATACAAAGTATGAGATAGCAGGTGTACAGTGTCGTTCATGACTTAATAAATCATGCATCCATACGGAGTAATAACTGATAGGAATAATACTTATACTATGAATTGTATAGGTTTCAGCTTTCAATAAAGTGTGTCAAATAAATTAATCATATATAATGGTATTTCTAAGACAAATTACAAATAAATTTGTCTGAAATATCCTTGGTATATACCTTAAAGAAAAAGCAGACATTATTTATTTTGTGGCACTGCCTCCTTATCATTAAATGGATTCTCCCATCCAACACTCTCATAACATATGACTGGGATATGTAATCAAAGCAAGATAGGTGTGGGTCCCACCTTTTGGACATGCACCTATTTTGGGAATGGGCACCTGAAAGTCTCTGTTAAGGGACGTTCACATGGACGATTTTTATCGGGGACACTGTCCACCGTGGAAGCACATTGTTTCCTTGCTGAAAATTCCATGCACGGAGTGTCTGAGGCAGATTTCTCTGCTACTATACGCCACTTAAAACATGATGCTTCTCAAAACATCTCAAAGAATTGACATATAAAATCTCTTCAGGCATGTACAGTATAACACAAAAATTACTCCCCAAAATAAGCCTTAAAAAATACTGTGTGATCTTATCCTTAGTCTTGCACTACTCCATTCTGTTCTATGATATCAATATGCCATCAGATTGTGAGATGGGAACACCCTTAGAGACACATGGTAAATATGGATTTAATTCTTGCAGCTAATTAAAGCGGATGAAGTTCTGGATTTTGGTGCCTCTGACATTACGGTTTTGGCAACTTACTTGTCGTTACGAGACCACACTTACTTTAATTAGCTGTACTGTAGGCATCATGATACTCTGATCTTTGGCAAACACACATCACAGGGTAAAGTAACTGTGTAGTCCTAGCCTAAAATGAATCAGTCTAATCTGTCATTTTAATATGCTGCCTTATTTGAGTGCAGCATATTATAGCTACAAGTCCATAATCTTATCAGTCAAATGGCACTGACAAAATGCTGTGCTGTTTGACTAATAGTGGTAATAAAAAAGATGTCTGGGTGATATGAAGACTGTTTCATTTTAACTGTTAACAGACAGTTCAATGTATTTCAACATACTCCAAAATTTTCCAGCTAGGCTCCAGACCTGGCTTCTAAATTCATTAGACACCCAAGTCATCAGACTCCAAACCAAACCCTTAAAGAGATTTTATTCCCTTCTGAGGCCAGTTCACAGCTCGGCTATATTCAGAATTCCTATAGAAATCAGCTGGAGAACTTCACAAACGCGTCCATTTTACTGTTTTTTGAGGCTGGTTCATAGAAAGCTACCAGCTGGCCTCAGAAGAGATTTGGCGAAGTGGCAAAATCCCTTTAAATTCATCAGACCCCAAACCACTAAGAGCAAATAAATGCTGGCTACATTTATATCTTTCTATTTCAAGGAGAGACGTTTCTTTGGATCATGTACTTTATACACAATATACCAGAAAAAAAATGAGGCCGCCTTCACCAGGTAACCAAAGGAGCAGCTCCTTCCAGTACACTTGGAGAACAGTATAGAGCATGGAGTTCACGCCAAATTTCATGCGCAATATACTGGCATAGAATGCGCCTGGGTTATGAACCTATTCTACAGCGGGTCATAAATCAGGCAGATTCTAAACGCTAGGGCGACATTTCTGGATCAGGTATACCACGTTGAAAGTGGTTTACCTGTTCCAGCAGTAATGCACCTAGAAATGCCGTATCGAAGCTATAAATAGTGCACCCCGCCGCAGGCGCTATGTAGTGTGCCCGAGAGTGTCGTGCGGGAGATTTAAAGTTGTGTGAATGGGGCTGCGTCTAATATCGGGCTGAAAAGATGCCAGATATCTGGCACAGCCCCGTTTATACATGTTGCCCTGTATGTTGAGCGTGGTTTCAAAATATAATGTCCCAGGAACAACAATTGTACGATAGTATGTTTAACATATTGTGCCCTGAGGCCATTGTAACATGAGGGACCACTATACCTGGTAAATATTACTGGAAAATATACTTTTATCATTTAAAAAACACAAAAAAGATTCAAGAATCACAACAAAAAGTGGTAGTCCCCACAAGTGCTCTAGATAATCTGTTTGCCTTTTATGCCCATTGAGTCAAACATTTTTTGCATTGCAAGGGTGAAATCCACTGCTGATATCCAACACTCCAAGTACACCACAGGTAAAGAATTTTTGTCTGCATCAAGTTTTCCAACACCGTTATAATTAATACAATGAATACACTGTAGTAGATGGAATTCCTCATGTAAGAACGCCACCTAAAGGATGTTTCCAACATTTTTCCAAGCCCCAGTTAAACATGGCTGCTTCTGAAAACACCATATTATTGCTCACTGTGGCTTTAATTTAGCAAGATGCAGCAATGATGTGCTACCTTGAACAAATGGCCACAGCAGCCAATCAGTAGCTCCAGCAGTGAAGTGCTGTTTATTCTGTCATCATAGCTACATTGTTGTTCTTGCCATACTGTCAAATGCAGTGGCCAGTTTCTGCTGCCATGGTTATATAAAGAGGGTAAAGGAGCATATATTAAATTGTACAAGAGCCCAATGTTTTAATAGATAATTCACAGTCTTAGAAATAAATGTTTGTCTTAATAACCATTATTTAAAAGGTGCAGACGTATGTTGTAATGTGCCTTATTTTACTGTCAGTACTGTTATATTCAGTTGAAGTTGAACTGTGTGGTTCTGGCAACATAGCAACAGGAAATTTAATGTTTATCTCTTCAATATCATGAGGTAGAGAGCACCACAGATGGATCATGATTGGTTAAAAAGAAACCATAAGGCCATTCCAGGGGTGTGTTCCTGGTTCTTGTTATCATATATTTTTGTGCAGTGTGAAGGAGCTGAGAGAGCCAATGTTGGCTTACATACTAAGATACCAATGGCATAGTAGTAGTAGTAAAAGGTAGCTGAGTGTGCTGGATGGGCACAGTTTGTGAGGAGCAGTGGCTGTGGAGCTGTCTGCTGTGACTAGTGATTGACCTGTGGAAAGTGTGAGCGACTCACTTCCTAACAGTGACAATAGGGAGCAACCAAGAAGCAAATGAGGCTAGAAGACTTCTGGTACAGAAGTTAAACATCAGTGACATTTGTGTGCGCCCTAGAGCAAGAGACTGTGAGGCTATGGCTAGGGCCACACAGCATAGGACAAAAACCGTTGAAAAGCCAATGGCTTTTTGTCCAATGCACAACTGCGGTTTTTGTTTCTTATTGCGCAAAAATCGCATTCAGTTTTAGCTTTTTTTCCATTGGCCCATACAATTGAATGTATGGGAAAACAACAGTTCTAAGAACTGCCGGCACCAGAAAATGATCTGAAAAAAAACAACCTGTGCAAACTACAGGTCATTTTTTCTCTTAAAGTCTATGGACATGCAAAGCGATCGGATCGTATGCAGTTTTATAGTCCTAAAACCGTTGAAAATGCAATTGTTTTTCGCATGCTGTGTAGACAAAGCCTACAGATGTAGCAGAACTAAACAGAACAGATATTGCACCGTGCTATCACAGCACAGAATGTTATCTCTACTATTTCAGTGCTTTTCAATTGCTTTTGCATACAGAAAAAAAGCAGATAACACAAAAAGCCATGATATCACGGTCAAGCTGTACTCTGCTACATCTGTATGTGTCCACTGCACAGAAAAATGTTTGTTTTTTTCAGTGTTTTTCGTTTCATAAGAACACTGAAAAAAATTACTGAAAACAGCTCCCATAGACTTCAATAGTAGAAACACCCTGTTGTCCCCACAGAACATCTTTTTTCTGCTAGTTTTATTTGCTGGTCTTTTTTGAAACATTGCACAAAATTTACTTTTGGAGTCTATGTAAAGCGGCAGATGTTTTTTGGCGCTTTTTTTGCAGAAATACTTAGCAAATTTATTTTGTTATGCAGCTCTACAAACAGAAGGTGCCAAAAACGCTGCAAAAACGGATGTTTTTTCAGCAGCTTTTGAAAGGCGGTGAGCAAAAAACTCAGTTTTATGAACGTATTTAGGATTTGGTTTTCAGGTCGTTTTTTTGTCCACTGCCATGTAGCTATAGCCTGAGTGTCTAGCCCCTGACACACCAAACAGACGTTACTGTAAGTATTGTGTATTTAAAAAACTGTACCACCAAGATTTGTGCACCAGTTTATCTTACTGTAACTATCAACTCTCAATGCCTGTCAGAGTAAAAAACTTGTTTCTGGTCATCTGTAAAGATTGTGTTCACCTTTGTCTTCAATGAATGCACCTAGCAGGCCCTTTACAGTACCAAATGCCGCCCACATGGGTCAGCACTACCCACATATTCCACTTAGCTACCCTTATAGTCACTTGCCCTCTTCGGAATACTATCACTAATTCTTAAGTTATCAAATTCTTTGACGATTTTGTTTCTTCCGGGCTGCTACTGCAAATATAGTAGGAAAACAAGGAAATGTTGCATCTATAACATCCAACTGATGCAGAGCACTCCTATTAAACATTCGTATATTTAAAAAAAAAAAGCAAACCTGTGTTAAAGCCACTATTTGGCCTAAATCTAATTGTCTACCTTTGTTATCAGTATTTACTAGGCTTCTCTATAGCCTTTGGGGGCCAGAGCTCTCTCTCAGCTCTGCTGCTTCACACCTTCAGTTAACAGCCAGGCCCCCCTCTCACCTGAAGTACTAGGCTTTTATAGGCCTCCAGAGATGTCCAATATCTGGGCTGGAACCCAGGGACCTGGAATGCGGGGACAGCCACCCACCCAACACTATAGCTGTCCCGGAAGAGCCACCCCATACCTAGCTGCCTTGCAGCTATTCTAGTCGCTACCGTAAGTGACAGTAATATAACAATGACACAAAATAGGTGGCTTTTCACCAACGAGCAGAGTTCCTCGGTGGCGCATCTGCAGAGGGTCTCCGGCCACAGACCCTCTAGAGGCAGGATCATGCGACTACCAGCACTCTGCCACATATCCCTCCCCTCTGATAAAGGTCGTAGGGCTTTCTCACATTGCCCAGGCTCCTCGGGGTCAAAGCTCCTTTTTGGGGCAAAACATTTCCCTATATCTGCAGGGGCAGAGATGACATGGTCCACATACAACTTAGTTGTGGGCTCATAGATGCACTTAACACACATTGGGCAACAGACAGTTTACTGCCACTTATATAGGTGTCAAAACAACCCATGGGACGCTCACTACAAGGAGGCCATCACCCACAGCCCGCATGCCGACATTCCGGGTTTTAAAAATGACCCCCATTATAGGTGCTTAACCACCAATTTACTCTGGTTTTGTGCCCCCATGGGCGGTTTTCACTATTTTGGGGTTTCTCACATAAGCAAGGGGCCCCCTGATTTGTCCAGTAAACTATATAGGTTTTCAAAAGCGGTAAAACGCACACTTCTCAGGGTCTCTATACACCTGGCCCTTGGGCTGCCTGACCCAAAACCTGCTACCTTTGTCTGCAGACTAAATCTGAGATCCAAATTTTTTTAAATCACCGGGCCTCGGGTCCTCACTGACCATTCCTTCTCTTAGGGGCAGATAAAGCTTCAAATTTCACGGGCCCCCTGAAGCTCGCCTTGGGGTACTTACTGTCACTTGGTTCCTACGGGGAAAATATGGTCCCCTCATGCCCAAACTCAGTGATGAGCCCCCCAAATGCAGTATGACCGATGTGAGAAAAGGGTTTTCCTCTGTGCCCTTTCCCTGTAGTCAATAATAACATTTTATTGAAGTGTCAAAATTTAAAGGGAAGTTTGCGATTACCTGGCTCCTTACCAGGGAGTTTTAATATTGAGGACTTGCTGTCCTCCATACCCCTAACTTAAGTGGGGGGGGGGAAGCCCATTTTAAAGGCCTTTTTTTCGTTTTTTACTGCAATTCCTTGCAAACTACAGGGGTCATGGCACTCCCCTGAGTTTTCCAGCCTGCCACTACTTGATTTTGGTGAATTTTAAGGGAGGATTATATGGCACTACAGACCCCCAAAGCCTGTTGCTCTGCAGTCAGGCCCCTCACGATATCAGAGGAACCCCCCCTTTTCCACAGTTTTCCCCTGCTTTTTGCAGCAGCCCCCTTGACAGCAATGTGTGGGAAGGTTTCCTTCACGTCCCCTACCCCCATCTCTAAGGGAGAACTCTCATTTTTCATCTGGGTCACCCCTTTTCTTGATCATATCAATGTATTTTATGCAGGAGTCACTAGTAGCCCCCTAACCTCTTAGGTTTTCCAATAACACCAAAATGGGTGTGTTCACATTAGGCAAATCGTCACCTTCTCAAGACAGTAGGGCAGCAAGCATCTGGCTGAACAAAGGACCCACTATAAGTCATCAACCCACCCGGGCAAAAATCATTTTGATATTTTTCTCCATACTTCAGAAAAAAAAGTATCATATGCTTCGACCCGGCTCCTTTTTACCTCTGGGATTTTAAAAAAATCCCCCCAACTAGGGTTTAAAGCATACAGGACCCCAGTGGTGCGCAGTCCTCTTTCTCTTGTGTCTTTGTGCCATGCAGTGAAAGTTTTGGGAAAAATAAAGAACTGGAACAGTGAAAATGGGGGGCTACAGGCACACACGGCCCTTCTTTCACCTCTATGGTGTCGCACTGGATCTCAGACAGAAAATTGCTCAGGGCTACAGAATAAATTGCCCCGCACACGTTATCTTTTTCAAAATTTTCTTATATTTTTTGAGGCCTATTCATACGGCATAACCCTTAGGGTTGGAACACCCTCTTTAAGAGTCCTCCCCCTCGCGCCGCCCTTTCCGGGTTTTTGGGCTCTCTCTTTCCAGAATACATGGCCACGTTCACACTGGGACAGAATGGTTGGTTATCAGCACTGGCACGCTTCCTGCAACTTGCAGATACATCAGGTACAAACAGTCTCTGGGGTCACTGACAGACACACTCACAGCTGGATCCAGACCTTACACACAGTTCAGGGCCGCATACTCTACGTTTTTCAGCAGGGGTGTGCATATAAAACCTCGTTGCTATGGGCAACAGCTTTGGCTAAACCTGAGCCTGCCCATTTTCCAGATTGGGTCATCCACCACAGGACATGTCACCTGGGTCTTGGGTGTCTCCCTTGACCTCTAAGGGCCACATAGAGTCCCCCTCTGTGCCACTGTCTGAAGTGTCCTTAGCAGGCACAAGGCCTTTATCTCCCCATAGCTCTGACAGCCATGACCTCTAGGGGCAGACCTGCGTTCCCTTTCCTCTTATGCGATAGTCTCACCCGGGTGCTTGTTCACACAGGGCTGCAGAAAATTTGGGAAAGCACAAGGGGGAGGAGTCTCCCGAAACATCGTACGCTCTGTCTCTAGCCCCGCCATGTCCTATTTGCCAGCTCCAGGAAGGAGACGCTATGCCTGCCGTGGCACATGAACATTGCTGCTGGACTTTTCAGGACTATTTCGCCCAATGCGCAATTGTTTGGCAAACGCAAGTAATCTGGTTGGTTGAGCACTTTTAATTGTCATAAATTTGTGCAATAAATGTTATACTTTTATATATTTTGCCACCCATGATATATTTGCTGTTAAATATATCTATATACCTGCCTGAGGGAACCTATATCTATATACCTGCCTGCCTGAGGGGACCTATATCTATATATTTGCCTGCCTGAGGGGACCTATATCTATATGCCTGCCTGAAGGGACTTATATCTATATGCCTGCCTGAAGGGACTTATATCTATATACCTGCCTGACTGAGGGGAGCTGTATATAGCTGCCTGACTGTGGGGAGATATCTATATACCTCCCTGACTTAGTGGAGCTGTATATAGCTGCCTGACTGTGGGGACATATCTATATACCTCCCTGACTGAGTGGAGCTGTATATACCTGTCTGACTGTGGGAACATATCTATATACCTTACTGAGGGGACATATCTATATATATGCCTTACTGAGGGGAGCTTTATATACCTGCCTTACTGGGGGACGTATCTATATACCTATCTTACTGAGGGGATGTATCTATATATCAGCCTTACTGAAGGACCTATATATACCTGCCTTACTGGGGGACGTATCTATATACCTGCCTAACTGAGGGGAGCTATATATACCTGTCTTCCAGCTCGGGCAGAATGGCACATCCTCACTGCAACATCTGTTTGGTTATGTGATACTACTCAACATCACTGTTAGGAGCCTTGACTTCTGAACGGTGATATTGGGGAGTGTCACATGACTGTTGCAGCCAATCAAAGGCTGCAGTGGTGAAGTTCCATTTTATGCCGGAAGACGTTCAAAGACCAGAGAAGAACAGGAGATTTATCGCTAGGGCACTCGTGAGTTTAGAGGTATATTTTTTTCTTACTCAGCCTTTCTATGATATTTGTCTACTAAGGCTATGTTCACACAGTTAACTGCGGGACGTAATTACGCCCCGCAGTTACGCCGTGTGGCCGGGGGCTGGGCGGGAGCGGGGGCGGGAGCGGGGGGGCCGGCACTTCGCCGGCCCATAGACAATCACTGCTAGCGGCGCGTATACGCCGCTAGATAGTGTCATGACAATTATCTCCCCGCCCGGCGGATTCGCCGAGGCAGGGGAGAGGAGGCGTAATCCATAGTTCTCTATTGAGAACTGTGGATTACCGTAATGAATGGGCTTTTCAGCCATTTAATTAGTGCACTTCGGCGCGTAATTACGGACCGAAATACGGCCCGTTTTAAGCCGTGTGAACATAGCCTAAGAGTCATTTGCTGCTTTCACGCTGCTGTAAAATTAGCACATTTTTCATAGTACTAGTCAAAACCAAATGCAGGTCATCATAAACGCTTTAAGATTCATTCATTTCAACTGATGGAAGTCTAGGTGTTTTGCAGCAGACTGAGGGACGACTAAAGCCTAGGTTATATAGTCTAATTTATATATTCATTGTCATTTCACATAAAAGGGTCTTACCATATGGGATAATAGGATTACACAGATTTCTGCTGTGGCCATGAAGAATGGAAACTTGGCTGCGCATGCATGGCTCTCTCTTTTTCCCTCTATGGGAGTTCCAAGTACCGCCAAGCAAGTTTACAAATCATATCTATCTATCTATCTATCTATCTATCTATCTATCTATATATCCAATATATCTAACTATCTATATTACTATCTATTCTATCTATCTATTATCTATCTATCTATCTACCTACCTATCTGTCTATCTATCTATCTATCTAATCTATCTATCTAAATAGCAATATTATAGAATATAATTGTTATGGTCCATGCCGCAGCCCTTGTTCCGGACCGCGGACATGACAAGGTCCTTGCTTCTTTCCTGTCTACATTCCACTTCGCCCACTACTGTGTACCACGGACGTGTCTGTCAGGGGCGTAACTAGATAAGCCAGGGCCCCATAGCAAACTTTTGGATGGGCCCCCCCCCCTCCGCCCTGACCCGCGAACATGTCACACTAGGACTTGATGTAGAATAATTGTTGATATACAAGGGGGCAAAATACCTCACCATACATATCACCATCATACTGTACCAATCTCCAATCCCACTATTTAAGAACCAGCATTACAATAACGCAATTAAAAATGTAAGGACCTGTTTATACCGCACAGAAACCGACCACAAATTCCACCACCATAGTGACTAAATAAATACCCCTACAACTATTACTGTATCAGTCTACAAGACCAATACTGTCTAATAATAATAAATATATAATATTATAGTGACCATATAGTGGAAGGACACCAATTGGTACATAGGCTCTGCTGAATGTATTTAACCACCTTACAGGGACCATATAATGGTAGACTTCCATTTACACAGGCTCCGGCAACTGTATATTACCTCCATTCAGTGACTATTAAGTGGTAGTTATCATGTCCGGGCTCTGCAGACTGGTAATTACCTCCATTACATAGCCTTTATAGTGTTTGTTACCAGTGTACAATGGCTCTGCGATGTATATTACCTCAATACAGTGACCATATTTGTGGTTATTATACTAGTGTACACAGGCTCTGATTTCTGTATTTAAACCATACAGTGACCCCTTATAGTGGTTAGATAGCAGTGTACACAGCTGTGCAGACTTATAAGTGTTTTACAGTGTAGTTTCGATCCTTGTGACTCAAAAGGTGACGTTTCTCTGATGAGTCGATGACTTTTCCCTTTGTTCTGCATCCGGGTCCAGTCCCGCCATCATGATGACATCTCACGTCACTTGTCCTGCAGATTTAGACACCAAATATCTTAGAATCCTGACTTTTCCAGATCCTGCCCCCCTGGCTATTTCTGGGGTGCTTTTAGGCAGGCAGGGTTTAGAATTGGATTTATGGGGCACCCAAATAGCAAGTTTTAGGTTAGCCATTAGTGCCCTTATAGGCAGGGCCGCGGTGTAGGTAGTTTTTTGGGAGCCCATACAGGTAGACAGGGGTTAGGTGGGCTTTAGGGGCATATTAGGTAGGGTTTTGGTAGCTAAAGGGGCTCATATAAGTAAGACAGGGCAGGCTTGTGGGGGTATTACAGGCAGGCTTGTGGGGGTATACGGCAGGCTTATAGGGGTGTACAGGCAGGATATGGGGGCTGGGGCCTGTACAGGCCAGCATATGGGGGTGTACAGGCAGGCATATGGGGGCTGTATAGGAAGGCATATGGGGGCTATAGGCAGACATGATGGGGGGTATAGGCAGGCAGATGGGGGCTATAGGCAGGCATATGGGGGGTATTGGCAGGCATTTGGGGGCTATAGGCAGGCATATGGGGGTATAGGCAGGCAATTATGGGGTATATAGGCTGCATATGGGAGTATAGGCTGGCATATGGGGGGCTCCTATAGGCAGGATATGGGGGCTCATAGGCAGGCATATTGGGGGTATTGGCAGGCTTATGGGGGGCTTATAAGGGCCGGGCATATGAGGGGATATAGGCAGGGGATTATGGGGGCTATAGGCAGGCATATGGGGGCTATATGCAGGCATTATGGGGGCCATAGGCGGCATATGGGGGGCTATAGGCGGCATTTGAGGGCGGTATAGGCTGGTATATGGGGTTGCATTTAGGCAGGCTAGGGTTTTAGATAGGATATATGGGCCCCAAATAGGCAAGTTTTAGGTAGGCCTATGTGCACTCCATTATAGGAGGCAAGGGTTTAGGTAGTTATAGGGAGCCATACAGGATAGACAGGGGTTTAGTGTGGGCTATGGGGCATATAGGTAGGTGTTTTTAGGTAGCTCAAAGGGGGCCCATATAAGTAGACGGCTGGCGTTGTGTGGGTAACAGGCAGGCTTGTGGGGGTTTATTACGGGCAGGCAAATAGGGTGTACAGGCAGGCATATGGCGGGATGTCACAGGCCAGGCATATGGCGGGCTGTACTGGCAGGCATATGGGGGCTGTATAGGAGGCTTATGGGGGTTTAGGCAGACATTATGGGGGGGATATAGGCAGGCTTCATCTTTTTGGGGGCTATAGGCAGGCATATGGGGGGTATAGGCAGGCATATGGGGGCTATAGGGAGGCAAATGGGGTATAGGCAGCATTATGGGGGGTATTGGCAGGCCATATGGGGGCTTTATAGGCCGGCATATGAGGGCTATACGCAGGCATATGGGGGGGCTATAGGCAGCATAGGGGGGGCTATAGGCAGGCATTATGGGGGGGTATAGGAGGCATATGGGGGCACTATAGGCAGGATATGGGGGGCTATGGCAAGGCATATGGGGGGCTCTAGTGCAGGCATATGGGGGCAGGCTATAATAAAGAAACAACCTTAATTCACCCCTCGGTCCAAGTTCTCCCGATGCGCGCTCGCTCAGCTCTGCTGCTCTCCCTGCGCCTCTGCGATCAGCCCGCGGCCGGCGTGGTGATTGTGGAGTCACCCGCGCGAGCCCACGTGGACCACAGAGCACCGACAGGGGGAGAAGTAGCAGAGTGGAGCGATCGGCGCTCCGTACTGCTTCGCTCCAGCCAACGCTGCCTTCTGAACGCTCGGGCCCGGTGAGCCCGGGCGTTCAGATGCTGCCATGCCACCGGCCCCCGCAGCCTCCCCGCCCGCCGCAGTGAACTGTTTAAAAGTTCACTGCCGGCGGGCCCAGGAGCGGCTTTACTGGCGGGTTGCAAGACGAGGCTGGGTAGTATAACTGCCCCAGGGGCCCCCTACTCGGCAGGGGCCCCGTAGCAACTGGCTAACCCTGCTAACCGGTAGTTACGCCCCGGCGTGTCGTGTTGCCTGCTTTTGTCCCAGTGTCCTGTACCTGTTATTACTGCTATTCACCTGTCCTCGCCCTAATTACTGTCTGGGTCTGCACATGCTTCCTAGGGTGCGCGTGTTCGCTGGCCTGGATTTAAAGGGACAGTGTCCCAATGACTACGACCTCCGGAGATTTAAGGAACTTTCTGCCTCTGTTCACTCGGCAGTTCTTGACCCTGGGCAACCCTGATGGCTACGGTTAACACCACCTAACTTACCTTTCCTTCATTACCTGGCCCATCTCCCATAACCGTGGTAGGTGACCCCACAGCCAAATAAATCACAGACAACCCAATTGGATTAAGAATTGGCCACAGCAGCCGTTTTATTAACAAATACAAACTAAATAACATATTATAAATACATTAACCAACATAACTCAAGTACCTAACGGTACATGGATAATACTCATAACTCTTTCACTCACCCAGCTAAACTGTCCTCCTGTTAGCTCCGACCCCCCAAGCAACCATAGACCAATTCAGCCATTTGTCAACCAATACTAACATAGAGGGGCAGAGGTCCTAGGAGAGCCAACCTCGACCTGGCGGTCAAATCTCGAAGGGTACACCATTACTACCCCAGCCGCATTCCAATGACGCGGCAGGTCCAATTAATGCCTTTACCTTGCACAGTATAGCGCCTCACAATTTGCTCTCCAGGGGTATTACCATGCCTGGGAAGAGCCCCCTCACCTTAGCAGGTTCGTGTCCACTTTGCCACACCCACGAGGGAGTCCACACCCGGCAATGGGACACCCCAGGCAAATCTTCACTCCGCACAAACTCCAGAAACCCTGCGCCACCACGAGCATTGCACATGAACCCTCACTGCTTGCGGATAGACACCACCCAAACCAATAGCCTCTCAAATTCCTACGTAAACCGAGGGCCACATAATCCAAGCTAACCGCCGTTAAGTGCACTCCATCGGCCACTCCATTAATGTCCCTGCTCCAGGACTCTAATTCTAGATGGAACAAAGACTCTCCTCCGTTACGGGCCAACAAAAACCTGCCACTGCCCTATTAACTTTAATTCGGGCCGATTCAAAACATTCCTCCCAGAAACGCCCCCGGGGGGGGCCCCCCACGCCTGTGATGCTGTAGACTATGTCAGACCACACAATCACTAAACCGGGAAGGTGGACCACAAAGCAGCAAGTATATTTAACCGTCCTGATGAGCTCCCTGGACGACACGAGCCCCAAGTCATAGCCTCCTACGTGAAGGACAGCACATCCGGATTCCTGTCCAGCGCCGCGAAACCGAGGACTTCAGGCACCCACCCCCAGCAGGCCAACGCATCCCCCGTTTCTCCCGAGCAATCGGGACCTCAGCTAACCTAGGAAAGTCCCAAACTGCCACCCATTGGGTCTCGCCGCAGCCCGTTTACCGCACCCCAAAGTGCACGTAGGAATGCTCCGAGAATCCCCATACCGAGGGGTAAGGAAAACGCGATGAAAAAGATAACAGAAGAAGGTAAAACAATTACTACAAGTGGTCGACCCCCCCCCCAAAGCCTTCTTCACCCCCCACACCCCGACCCCCTTTTTCTTGTCATGGCACTAACCCCGTGCCAGCGCCCAAGGCACCAAAAGTGCGGTCGGAAACGTACAACGAAACCTGTTAGGACTCCCACCTCCCTATCCGCCCGCACCTCAATCCGCACTCTGCCAACAAACTTAGCGGCCTCGGTGGCCGCCCCGATTACAGGAAATGAATTTTTTGTGGACCTGGCGAACGATGACGGGTCAAGCAGACCATGCTTACCAGACAGCGGCGGAAAATAGCGGTGAACTTGGATAACCTGATTAAAAAGGACCCGTCTGCATGGCTAGAAGCTGGCCCTTTCTTGAGCCCCTCCGCAAAGCCCGGAAAAAAAAACCCTCAATAACAACCCAACGGGCACCATCCAAAGAGCAAACAGGGGACGGTTGTAAAAAACCACCACTTGCCCTTGCCCAGTGGTCAGTTTTCGATCTGCGGATGCGAAAATGTAACGACCCCCTTGTTTTCTACACATTCCGGCCGCTGCAATTCCCCCCTCCTTCGGACCGATAGGGGACACCTGCTCCCCTATCATGAGAGAGCTCAAAAAACGCCAATGTAAAGGCTAACCGGAACAAGGCCATCTCGGAAAAACGACGTGGTCCACCCGACTCAGCTCGCCCCCCCAATCGCTCCTAGCAACTGAAACACCACCGGACGCCTCGAATCCGGACAATGCTACCCTCCTTAAAACCCCTAACGATCGCATAACCAAAAATCCTAGTCAAATCACCGCAGCCTCGATATCTAACCAAACGCTACACCCGGACATAACTTGGAAACCCTTGGAGGGCGACCACCTTGTCATCCGGCAATCTGCATCCATTCGTTAATGATCTATGCAGATTCCCAGAAAACTCAATCAGGTCCCCGGACCCTCCGTCCTTATCCGCCGCCAACCGGCACCCCGAAAGCGCCTTGCCACCATGCTCATGCCATGAAGCAACGACCAAACACGCAGACCCCGCCAGGCCACACGCTAGAAAAAACATCGAGGTAATGGATAAAGGAATTCCAGCCCGGAACATCCCGAACACCCATCCAGAAAAGTGCTTAAAAGCCTCAAAAATAGGACAGATAGCGAACAACCCATAGGAAGGCAACTATCTCAACATAAACTTCCCTACAATGACACCACAACAAACGCAAATATCGGATGGTGAACTGGCAGCAACCGGGGGGGGAAAGCCGCTTCGTTGTCGTCTTGGCCATCAAGAAACCAACACATGTCGTTCGACCCAAAGCTATGCCGATCGAATGATCGTATACACTAATGAACACAGATTCCGGAGCAAATCCATAGTTCACCGAAGCCCACTTAGGAAAACGACAAGTGATGTATGAGCGGAAACAGGTTCGGCGCTCTTCTTTTGGCAATACTCCCCAAAGGTGAAAAGGACTAATTGGCCTATGGAGGGCTCTCGGAAGGGGCCAGCCATCCGTTCCCAATCGCCAACTACTTGGCATAACTTCCTCAGCACTCACCGACGGATGCTCGTGGGCGATCTCAGGTTTTTAATTGGAGATACGGGGATCATGCTCAAGGCGGGGGTATTCCTGACCCATGAGCGTAACCACTCTGACACACTAAACCAGCCTGATGCTTTATCCGGAAACATATCCAGGAATGGAGCATTTCTTGCAGAGTTCACTGGCTGTCTACTCCCTTGTCCACACGCAGAACACCCCTTTTCCCCCGCCCATTCTTAAAACACTTGTGGCATGGGTGTCGTTGTCACCCACAAAAGGTGCATTGTGCTTGAACCGGCAAACCGGAGCCAAATTTTACTTTGGACACGACTATTAACAGCCAGACACACCCCTTCCTGGTTTTCCTCCACTGGCCTGTGATCATCGAACTGTGCTTGAATGCCCTCCCTTGGACGGACGTGCCGGCTCCCCCAGGAAAGGAGCTGCCCAAAAATTAAGTCGGCGCATTACTTTAAGCCATAGGCTAATAGCCTTGTTTATGGGTCCACAGAGTATGGCCGGAGCAACAGCCTTCCTCTGACGAAAATGTTGTCATACCTTAACCACGCCATCCCTCCATAAGCCCTATGCGCCCTCAGAGATTGAATACATAAACAATAAAGGCCCGGAACAATTTTATGGTGCTTTCTCGCCCATCCACCGCTCGCCAACCAAAATCGCAAAAAGCTTGGCCAACCCATGTTCGAGGGAAGGTCTGGGGAATGAGCCTCCACATGCGCTCTCACTCCTCCTCCTTCTTACTTTCATCCGACTTCTCACTTTATCCAAGTTAAATTCTCTAGGGGCTAAGGGGAAGAAGATCTCGAGTACTATACTTCCAGATCTTCTCCTAACTCCCTTCTTTAGATGTGCCACCCAAGGACCTTCGAAGCACACGTTTTTACATTCGCCACGGCCCAATCGCAATCTAACCACCTTAATTCGGCTCCTTGTCCGTCTGAACCGAAAACAGTTCAACATTCCGACCGGGACCCCAACGGACCCCAGATCCGAATACCCACGACACTGCCACTTCTACCAAAGGGGAACCCACCCTGGGCGGCGGCGAAGACCATACCCACGCCGTTCTCCACCGGGTGAAAACCAACCTGGCACCCGGATCGCGCGAATCATCCGAACTCGCGCTAATAGCTCCTACAGGGCCGCCGCCAAACCCAGCGGTTCCCCTGCTGCCTCCTCAGACTCCACTCTCAGCCCCATACCCCCAACGCTCCCCCAGGCACGCAAAAATAGGCGGAAACGTACAAGACACATGGGACGACACTCACAGGCCTGCGGTGGGCGCTGTGAACCCACCAGCCGTCATCCTGGAACCTTGATCGACCGTCCGGGGAAATCCTTGCTCCAACGACGCAGCCCTCGAACCCTGAAAGGGGAGGACCGACCGGCGCATGTCTTTGGACGAGTGACGAGGGACTGCCAGCGCGGGGAGGTTGATAGTCTTCCTCCTCCCAGAAGCCCTTGGGCCGGCGACGCCGCCCGTCACGACCACTTTCTGTCCATCAGCGCTGTCGAACCCAGTTCGTTGAAGTGGAGCGTTACGACGATCGGTTACCCTCTGGCCGGCACATCACACGCGAGGTACCGTCACAAACGAAAGTAAGTTAGTACTAGGGGCAGCTGGGGAACGCGCGCCAGGCGGCGTAACGTACTCGATGCCCCGCAGTGACCGACGGCCTATAGGTTTCCTCCCAGACATAGACTGCCGTCCACTAGCCTGTGCTCGAACTAGCCAGCCACCTCTGGAGGGTCCATGGGGGGGGTCCGCCGGCGGCGGCGGGTCCGGGGGGTGCAGTCGGGCTAAAAACCGCTGTGGAGGGCGAGCCCTCCCCCTCGAACCCCCATGCTGCTGTGCCCTGAGGCTATCACCGGCCCCCACCAGGGCCAAGCCCCCCGGGCCCCTCCAGCACGCTTCCTCCTCATAAAATCGGGCCCCGCTGCCCAAAGGGGGCCAAATGGGCCCCCGCGGGCCCCCCCGGGGCCCGCAGCCCCCAAACTGCTACCCCTTTTAAAACCCGAGCGAGCACAGCAGGGGGCGTCCTTTTCCTCCCGTGCCGCGCCAATGTCCTGGGCGGAAGGGGGGGGGGCAAAAACCCCTTCGCCTCCGCGGTCACAACCCCCCCCCCTCTCCCTGCCGGGCGCGATGACACCGCCCCAGGTGCCGGGTCATGGCCGCGCCTCCCCTATGGGGGTGGGGCCGGTCCGGCGCGCTGCTTGATTCCCACCTGAGCTCCTGACCTCTATTTTCTGATCCTGCCATTATTCCTGTTTGCTACCTACATACGTTTTGCCTGTTTCCTGGCAGTCGAATCGTATTCCTGTTTTCTGTACCCGCCATTTCCCTGTCATCTACCTGCCTGGGACCAGCTTCCAGTCTTCACTGTGTTCAGGTTGTTGTTCTTGTACCTCCGTTTTGCTGTTCCTACCGTTATGTCCATTTGTACCTGCCTGCTATCTTGCATCTGTCATCTGCTTACGACTACACTGGCCTGTGTCAGGTCATCTCTGCAAATACCTGGTGTTCTAGTCCTGCACTTCGACTGTCGCCGTGGGTGACTATGTCAGGGGCAGGCTCCAGTGAATACAGAGGGCCCCTTAGATACCGCTCCCTGGCGTGGTCTACACCTATACCATTTTTGCCCACAGTGATCACAGTGAATCCACCTCAAAAACACCAGGCATCCACTGTGTAAGTGCATACTGACACCGCTGGACATTACAGAGGGAACTGACCTTGTTCATTTTCCCGGACAAAAATAATGTAAACAAATAAAATTAAATGTAATAAAAAAAGAAATATTGTCTCTTCAAATTTTTTTGTTAAAATCTATAATCAACACTAAGAATCATTTTACTGATACTACTATTTGCAGCACATGCTATTTGCATATCCCGCTTTCTCCTCAAAGGACATTTATTATTATAAAACATACTCAATCTTTATTTAAAGCCAACATCCTAAAAGGGCTCTAAGAAGCAAAGGAACTTAAACAAACATGAAAGTAACTAATTGGACCCCCAAAAAGAAAATAAGAATTTCTATGAATTGACTGAAAAATTACTTTAAAAAAATTAAAATGTTTTTCTCAGGATACAGTTTAATTAAAAATGCTTTTTTTGTTCTTTAAAAAAAAAAATGAGTTATTGCTTTCTAGAATATTCGCTTGTTGTTTATGACCTTCAGTACATAATATATCAGTATTGGCAAGCATGCCAATTATTCTGTTTTCAAAGCATTCTGTTTCCTTTGTGTACATGTGGCAGTGTCTCTTCGGCTTCTGTAAGTATGGAATTGCTATACTTAAGGAAGTATCATTACATTTACATTGTGTTTTTACATTACATATGTTTAACATTGTGAAAAAGAGTTTGTGTAGAAGAACAATGGCACTGCTTATTATCCAGAGGTTTTGCAACCATAGAAATGTCTTATTCGTTCTATAAGAATCCTATAATAATGTTAAGTTACTTTTTATCAGTTACTGCCTAAAAATGATCTGATGTCTATCTGGTCAGCAAACAATGCAAATTCTATTTGCTTTAAAATGTGGTTTATAGTTTCATTTCCTGATCTTTTGAGAAATAAGTGATATTGTGTTATTTACATGTTTTCCTTTTTAAACATCAAAAAAAAAATATTTTACCAATTGGCTGAATTTCTTCCCTCACTTGGGGCAACAGAAGTCTTAAATTCTGATTTATATTCTAACCTCAATTGTGTTATGTATTAGAAGTGTAATTAAAGGGGTTTTGCCACCATGTAATGTTGACGTGAGAACCTCCAAAATGGGTATTTAATCACTTTTCTAAATATATGTGATTACAAAAAGTGAAAACTCTGAGAGCTACAGCATTTCTCAATCCCCCTTGGTTACATTAAAGCTTTCCCTAGTCACGACCCAGGAGCTGACAGGCCGTGCTTGCGTGAATCACTTCTTATCTGATGACAGGCAAAATGAATGAGCTTTTAAGGCACCGGGTAGAGAGTGCAGTCTGAGGCTGTCTTGCTGTATTGAGAATCCCTTGGATTCCTCACTCCTCACTCGCCCCCACCCTCTCTCCCCTGCAGCTTCATGACTCAGCACAAAAGCAGGATGTATACAAATCATGCTGACAGGAGCTAGGTAAGTGCGTCTTGGCAAATCCCCTTTAAGTAATAATAAATAAGAGAAAACTACTGGTCAAGTTGGTGAATTTGCTTCTCTATAATAATAAAATGTTGTAAGGATAATATAATCAAACAGAAGTAATCTTGTGGATGTGATAATCTATTTCTATATGTCTTTATTGACACGACCATAAAGGTATTAAATGAACAACTGTTCCATAATATCTTTTTTTAATGAACAGTTTATATAGCTTTTTTACACCTGAAAGACCATTTACTGGATGTTGTTGTGTTTTGACTATTTACCGTATATACTCGAGTATAAGCCGACCCGAGTATAAGCCAAGGCACCTACTTTTGCCACAAAAACCGGGAAAGCTTATTGACTCGAGTATAAGCCTAGGGTGGAAAATGCAGCGGATACTGGTGAATTTTAAAAATAAAAATAGATACCAATAAAATTACATAGGCAGTTTAATGTCCCCCATAGGCAGATATTTGCAGTTTAATGTCCCCCATAGGCTGATATAGGCTGGTATAGGCAGTTTAATGTCCCCCATAGGCCGGTTAGAGGCTTGTCTAAGCAGTTTAATGTCCCCCAGAGGCAGATATAGGCAGCTATATGTCCCCCTAGGCAGGATATAGGCAGGTAATTGCCCCCATAGGCAGGGATAGGTCCTCATAGGCAGGGTATAGGCAGGTATAGGTCATTATAGGCTGGTATAGGCAGGTATAGGTCTCCCTAGGCAGGCTATAGGCAGGTATAGGCAGTACTAGGCAGGTATAGGTTCCCTAAGCAAGCAGGCTATAGGCAGGTATAAGTCCCCTAGGTAGGTTATAGGCAGGTATAGGTCCCCCTAGGCAGGCTATAGGCAGGTATAAGTCCCCCTAGGCAGGCTATAGGCAGGTATAGGTCCCCCTAAGCAGGCTATAGGCAGGTATAGGTAGGATTTTAAAACAAAAACAACCACTTACCTGGCCTTCAGTTATATATGCTCCCAGAGGACCCACATATAGCTGAAGCATCTCTGTCGGCACTCGGGCCATCGCAGCACCCGAGTGCCAACAGTGACTCGAGTTTAAGCCGAGGGGGGATTTTTCAGCACATTTTTTGTGCTGAAAAACTTGGCTTATACTCAAGTATATACGGTATATCTATTAATGTATAATATTATAATACATTTTTTTCATGTTATGTTATGCTTTTATAGGGTACTTAAAGGCATGGAACTAAAAGACACAGCACCACCACCATGCTGGAATTAATGTACAATAATGATAAAGACAGCAAAGCTAGAGACAGAAAGGCATATTGCCAAATAGAGGAAAACTAACCCCAAAATATTTTTTAACTATATAAATAGTAAAAAGATTAAAACTGAAAATTGTGTCCTGTGAAAAGTAGTGAGGAAGGTATTGTAGAGGGCGATGAGGAGAAAGCAAACCAATTTAAAAAAAAAATGTCTCCATATTTACCAAGGAAAATGACCTTCCTGTTGATGAGCAGAGGGATGAGGTAAACTCCACCTTAAATGTTTCTTGTCTATCACATTAAGAAGTGCAGTTCTGCTTTAATAAGAGTAAAATAGACAAATCACCAGGTCCTGTTGGTTTATACCCCTCTGTCCTAAGGATTGGGGCATAGCAACTGTGGTGCAAGTATTTAAAAAGGGGTCAAAAAGTGATCCTGGAAACTACAGGCTGGTAGGTTTAACCTCTGTTTTAGGTAAAATGTTTGAAGGTTCTCTAAGAGATGCTATCCTGGAGTATCTCACTGAAAATAAATGTATAACTCTGTTGCAGCATGTGTTTATGAAGGATCGGTCATGTCAAACTAATCTCATCAGCTTCTTTGAGGAGGTTAGTTCTAGACTGGATCATGGTGAGGCATTGGATGTTATATATCTAGATTTTTCTACAACATTTGATACTGTGCCACATAAAAGGTTGGTAAGTAAAATATGAAGGGTTGGACTGGGGGAAAATGTTTGCAAGTGGGTAAGCACCTAGCTCAGTGATAGAAAACAAAGGGTGGTGATTAACGGTACATGCTTGGACTGGATCCTTGTTACTAGTGGGGTACCACAGGGGTCAGTATTGGGCCCTTTTCTCTTTAATATTTTCATTAATAACCTTATACATGGATTACACAGTAGAATATCGATCTTTGCAGATACAAAACTCTGTAAAATAATTAACACAATAGAGAATAATGTTTTATTACAAAGGGATCTGGATACCTGGGCAGAGAAGTGGCAGATGAGGTTTAACACAGATAAATCCAAGGTTATGTGTATAGGAAGGAAAAATCCATTCTATGATTACTTTTTAAATGGAAAAACACTGGGTAAAAGTGACATGAAGAAGGACTTGGGAGTTGTAGTGGACAGTAAACTTACTTGTAGCAGCTAGTGTCAGGCAGCAACTGCCAAGGCAAATAGGATCATGAGGTGTATTAAAAGGGGCTTAGAGGAACATAATGAGAACATCGTTCTCCCATTATACAAGTCACTAGTCAGACCACATATGGAATATTGTGTACAGTTTTGGCCACCAATACAAAGGAAAGGCATTGTAAAGCTTGAACAGGTTCAAAGGCAGGCAACAACAATAATAAAAGGACAGAGTGGACTACAATACTCAGAAAGATTAGCAAGATTAGGGTTATTTAATTTAAAGAAAAGATGGCTTTGGGGTGACATAATAAATATGCTTAAATATATCAAAAGTCACTATAGAAATCTCTCCCAAGATCTATTTATACCGAGGATTGTATCTAGAATAAGGGGACATCCTCTACGTCTTGAGGAAAGAAAATTTCTACATAAACATAGAAAGGGATTATTTACTGTAAAAGCATTAAGACTGGGGAACTATGTGCCAGAGGAACTTGTCATGGTGAATTCACTAAGAGAATTCAAAAAGAGTCTGGATGTATTAATATATAACAATTTACAGTGACTAGGATTCTGGAGTAGGGTTTTAATCCAATGAATTATTCTGATTGCCAGATTGGAGTCGGGAAGAATTTTTTTCCCTAAAATGTGGACAAATGGCTTGAACCGGAAGAAGAAGAGAGACTACCTGGTTTGATGTGGATTCAGATGTTGAGCCATCTGGAGGTACAAGAGAATTTTGTGGTCGGTATAGATAGTGACCGAATAACAAGCCCCCTTCAGGAGGTGATGCCACTCTTCCAAGGCAAGTTTTATGACCAATAGTTGTCAATTCCCGACAGTATAATTTTTCTCAGCTAGAGAAAATGTTTTGGAGAAGAATCTGCACATGATAGCCATGCCTTTAGGACTTTTCTGCATGAGGACTGCTCCAGTTCCCATAGAAGAAGCATCCACCTCAAGTAAAAAGGGTTTCTCAGAATCAGTTCCAGATAAGATTGGTGCAGAGGTAAATGCACACTTTAACTAGGCTAAGGCTTCTTTGGCCACCTGTGGCCAGGGCCGCCATTAGGGAGGGTACAGCCACTACTGGTGTACCGGGCCCGGCCAGTCTGTGAAGCAAGGGGGGGCCCGCAATCGGCGGCTGTACCGCACCCTTGCTTCACACAGTAATTGATGTGTTCTCTGCTCGATGCCGTTCATAGGGCATTATTTTTACTTACTCCTTCCTGCGGCGCTGTGATCGGAGCAGTCGGGCCCACCTCTCTCTCGCTCTGACTGGAACGTAATTAAACAGTGAGTCCCGCACAGTGTGCGGGCTTCACTGACTCAAATAGTCCTGCATCCCCACCAATTGGCCAGACGCTTGAGCGGGCAGGAAGAGAGGAGGGCCCCGACACTGCTCCCGCAGTGCGCAGAAGTAAGGGAATAATTAAGTGTGAGCTGATTGTAACTAGGAGTCTCGGGCCTCTCTCTATACGATCCCCCAACACCCCCAGCTGTATTGAGGAGTAGGAAGGGGAAAGCTGCCTGGCCGGCCACCTTTTTAGTAAATAAAAAAAAAAAGTTCAGTAGCTGCAGCCAGGTTGTTATAAGTAAAGCAGCTTTGTTCCTCACCGTGGGAGTTCCTCCTTTCTTTCAGATACAAAGTCGGGCAGCAGTATTACACACACAGCGGCTGCTCCCTGATATCATCCCGACTTCTCTGTGATACTGGTCAGTTTTTGAGCAGACGCTCTGCTGACCTCCCTGATTGTAATAACAGGGAGCAAGGAAGGTCAACAGGACTGTGCTCCCCTCCTCCCAGCCCCCCATGCATGGCAGTACTTAACCTTCACAGCCTGTCAGCAGTGTAGATGATGCTGACTAGCTGTGAAAATCCCTGCTGTCCAGTATTGTTTACATATCAAGTGCCTGCATGGATTTTAAAGAAAAAGTGAAAAGAAGAAAAATGCCAGTGTCTTCCTTGCCAGAAGCCTATTTCTGCTCCGCAACTCCGTTATAAAAGGTATAGTCCACGGCATCAGTTAGCACTAGAAGTGTGAAACTTTATGTAATACTCACTGTGTATATATTCCAAATTCTGCCATTTATGTAGTAATATACTTATCTATTTACCTATACAATGAGTGTGTGCCATATATATAATATATATATATAATATAATATATATAATATATCTATAATATATATAGTCTATATATATATTTCTATATATAGATATATATATATACTATTATATATATATATATATATATATATATATATAGATATATAAAATTCGTAATTTACGCAAAATTGCGTCTTTAGCTCCCAGAATTGAAATGTCAATTCTTGGAACAGATCCTAACAACTCAATTAAACACGCATCGGCGATACATTCATGTGAACGCTGATACGTATTTTACATTGTGGAGCAGTGTAAATCACACTGCTAAGTTGCTAGATGCATGTTTGGGTCCATCTAGATGGCGCCCAAACATGCATCTAAGAACCGTCTGCTCACACGGACCCAACAACACCAGTGTGTAACATGACCCTTAGTGTATTTAAAATGTCAATATAGAGCAATGAAGTTGTATACATGCATGTACAGTACCATAACCATTATGAAATGTGTATATAGTGAGTAAATTGTTTATAGTAAAATGTAAATATTACCTTAAGGTAACTCATACCCAAATCCTAAAACAGCATAGACTTTAATGGCATATCAATAGATATGATCATTAAAAGCCTGGTAGATGCAGGAACTGCACCAGAAATCCTGCTCAGAATGGGTGAGTATGGGTGAGTATGTGTTTTCTACCTGTACTTGTAACTCCCATATGAACAGAAAGGAGATTTAAGATCACTCTCTATTTCTGAGCCAACATCTCCTGGGGCCTGTTCTTCCTGGTAGATGCAGTTTCAGAGGATGGCACCTGCACCTATCAGGCTTGGTGGTATATCCTTTATGAAATGCCATTAAAGTCTAACCCTGTGGGTAGAGGCCTTTAAGTTTTTATTAACAGTTGACGTAATGAATACATCATACTGTGGGTAAGAAAGTATGGCGTGGCTCACAGCATACTCCATTACCTGCTGTTTAACAACCACCTTTAGATGTCGTGCACTGTTCTTTACAGTCACGTTCCCCCCAAACGAAATTCCGGTTGAGACGAGCATTTGTGCCATGGCAGCAGAAGCCTATTGAAAAGGCTATCCCAAGCTGCCATGTTAGTAGCTTTCTGTTTTCATCCTGCATCATGCAGGAAGTAATAGAAGCACCATGTTTGTTACAACCCATCTGCCAAAATGTACTGAATTTTTAAGAATGTTATACCAAGTGATCCAACCCCCCCTAGGTTGTCAGTGCCCTAAGGGGATTACAATTATAAGTGTAAATAAAAAGTATATTTATAGTTAAAGTAAATTTTATAAAGTATCACCATTTTATCAAATAAAAAAATAAATTACACACTTCTGTTAGTGCCACGTCCATAAAAGTCCTAACTAATAAAATAAAATATTTATCCAGATGCATTCCAAATGGCAAAATTTTTATTTTGGTGAGATTATATGTCTCCCAAAAAAATGGTATAAAAAGTGATTAAAAAGTTGCATCAAACGCAAAGAATGGGTACCAAATACACTACACTACATGGCCGCAATGCATTTTTTTCTGGGGGTGGGGCAGTGGGAATGCTTGGGCGGGGAGGTTGGGTTGCTGGGGGCGGAGTTTGATGGAGGAAGGGGGGGCCCAGATGCTTCAGCTGTATGGGGCACTGAAATTTCTGTTGGCGGCCCTGCCTGTGGCTACAGGTTTCAGTTGCCATTCTTCTTAATGAGCGCTACAATCAGTGCCACCATTGTAGAAAGATGTGGGATAAATTGGTCAGAAGACCCAGGAAATGCTGTAGGGCCAAAAGACTGATGGGTCGAGGCTACTGCAAGACAGCAGACACCTAAGCGGAGTCCATTTGCAGACCATTGTCTGAGATGACATACCCTAGAATGGGACGACTGGTGTAATGGGAGAGGCACTTCTCCAGCTTGGAGTAGAGGCAATTATTCCATAAACGCCTCAGTACCTGGGGCACATGAACCCAATGGGTCTCTGGGTTGGGCAAGAAAACAAGGATGTCATTCAGGTAGACAACAACACAAGAATGCAGGAAATCCCTGAACATATCATTCACAAATTCTTGGAAAACCACAGAGGCATTGCACAGAGTGAAGGGCACTCAAAATGCCCATCTATTGTGTTGAAGGCTCTTTTCCACTTGTCATCCTAACAGATCCAAACAAGATTATAGGCCCTCAGTTTAGAAAAAAATTGTGCACCTTGGATTTGGGCAAAGAGCTTGGTTATGAGGGGCAATAGATACTGCTTTTTCATGGTTACTTTGTTGAGTCCCCGATAGTCTATACAAGGGCATAGTGAACCATATTTATTCTCAACAAAGAAGAACCTGGCACCAGAAGGTGAAGACGACTTGCGGGTAAAGCCCTTCTGGAGATTCTCTCATATATAGGCCAATCTAGAGGTGTCTCTGGCACAGACAGTGGGTAGACTATAAGAGGGACTTGTACCAAGCAGCCAGTCTATAGGACAATCATAAGACTGATGAGGCAGAAGGGTCTCAGCGTGCTTCTCAGAGAAGACCACCGCAAAGTCCTGATATGGAGCAGGCAGACCCTGTAGAGGCTTGAAGGATGTTAGTGGAGAAGTGGGATGTACTGAGCAAGGTGAAGCTGAACAGCGAGACTGGCAGTCTTGTCCCCAATGTGCAACTTCGCCCGTCTTCCAGTTAAGCATAGAGGCATGGCGCTGAAGCCACAGAAGTTCCACGAAAATTGCTGAGAAAGAACAGGGTAACATATAGAACACAATCTACTGCTTACGCAATGCCCCCACGTGATGGACAATGGTTCAGCATGATACTGTATACAGTACTTATCACAAGGCATTATGGGAAAGGAGCTGGAAAGCTCACTGCGCCCTCTATAGGTTGTAACAAATCCTCAATTTACTTCTGATTCACTGAATCTTTGAGAAGCAAAAGGGACTATTGCAAGCCATTATTGCTCATCTACATACGCGTTTTCGGGGTTTGCCCTCATCAGTGTAGAGCAGAGCGATATTGGCTTGACTGGTGGGAGGGCAATGAGTGGTTATGAGAATGGGGAACATCTCTCTTATAGGAGACACCAGTTAAGAGCTGTGTGGTATTGATTGCCTTTTAGCCCAACTACTAAGCATCTGCATATCACAAGCGTATTATGGAAAGAAGCTGGAAAGCTCAACTGTGCCCCTCTATAGGTTGTAACAAATCCTCAATTTAACTTCATGATTCACTGGAATCTTTGAGAAAGCAAAAGGGAATAATTGTCCAAGCAATTTTGCTCATCTACATACGCGATTACGGGGTTTTGCCCCTGCATCAGTGTAGAGCAGAGCGATATTGGCTTGACTTGTGGGAGTCCAATGAGTGGGTATGAGAAGGGGAACATCTCACCTGTATGGAGAGGCAACCAGTTAAGCGTGTAGTGTTTTGATGCCTTTTAGCCCACTACGAATCATCTGCATATCACAAGGCATTATGGAAAAGGTAGCTGGAAATCTCACTGCGCCCACTATAGGTTAGTAACAAATCCTCAATACTTCTGATTCACTGAATCTTAAGAAGCAAAAGGGAATAATTGTCAAGAGCCAAAATTGCTCATCTACATACGCGTTTCCGGGGTTTTGCCCCTCATCTTGTAGAGCAGAGCGATATTGGCTTGACTTGTGGTGATGTCTATGAGTGGGTATGAATGGGGGAACATCTCTCCTTATGGAGAAGCATCCAGTTTAAGGCTTGTAGTTTTTGATTGCCTTTTAGCCCACTACTAATCATCTGCATATCACAAGGCAGTTATGGAGAAAGGAGCTGGAAAGCTCACTGCGCCCTCTAATAGGTTGTAACAAATCCTCCAATTAACTTCTGATTCAACTGAATCTTTGAAAGCAAAAGGGAATAATGTCAAGCCAATATTGCTCATCTACATACGTGTTTCCGGGGTTTTTGCCCTCATCAGTGTAGAGCAGAGCGATATTGGCTTGACTGGTGGGAGACAGGATGAACTAGTGTTTTCATTGGTGACTCTTTATTTATTTTTTGCACGTTCTTGGGGCCCCGGGACAAAAAAATTTTTTATTTTTCCCAACTTGTAAGAGAAAAGGTTTGGTATATTTGTTTCTATTTTATTTTTTGTGTTTTCCTTTTTTTTTTCCTTTTTTGTACTTTTTCACTTTTTTTTTACTTGTACCCATAGGGGACTTGTATCAGTGATCTTTAGATTACTGTTACAAAGATACCAGTAGACAGCAGTAAAAATAAAAAAAAAAAAAATTTTGGGGGGTATATTACAGTATATGAAGGTAACTGTCAAGTTACTATGGACTAGTATATGGGGCGAATTTCTCAAAAAATTCGGTTCACGGTCACTTCACCGAATTTCCCGTCAAAATGAAATCGGCTCCGAAGTAACTTTTTGGTACGAATCGCGTTAAAAAACAGCTATTTCCAGGCTGCACAGAGCCTGGTGGGTGCTGTAGATCGTTGTGCCATGCTTAAATATGCAGCAGGGAGCTGGTTTTGGTCTTCATACAATGTTGTTTTTTAGTATGACACGCGAGACTGGGCCCGCCCCCTATTAGGAATCGCTTCATTATAAATTCCCATGGGTACTTAAGAGGGCAAACCTGACCAAAATAACTGAAGGGGGAATTGTAGCCTGGATAAATGTTCCCCCCCCCCCCATGGCAAGCGACATGCTGGAAAAAAAAACAAGCTGAGTGGCTTCAGTTGGCAACATCATGAACAGAGTGTGAGGTGACGGCGGCAAGCCACAGCAGCATGAGCGGTCAAGAGTGGCACAATGACATCTGGAGGTGGCAAAAACAGGAGTAGGCAAAGAGTGGCAACAATGACACAGTGTGGAGTGTGACGGCATCAACAGCAGCAGCAGCATGAGGTCCAGACAGTGGCACAAAGATATTCCAAGAGGTTGCAAAAACAAGTAGTAGGGCCACAGAGTGGCACAATTACACAGTGTTGTAGGTCACGGCAGCAGCCACAGCAGCAGCATGAGACCGAGACAGTGCACAATGACACAGTGTGGAAGGTCACAGCAGCAGTAGCATTAGGTATGAGTCAGACAGTGGTCAATGACATTCTGTATGTGGCAAAAAAAGTAGTATGCCACAGAGTGGCACAATGCAGGAGATGGAGGTGAACGGCGCAGCAGCATGAGGTCAAACAGTGGCACATGTCATTCTGAGGTGGCAAAAACTGAATAGGCCACAGAGTGGCACAATGACAGAGAGTGGAGTGACGCTGCAGCAGCATGAGGTCAGACAGTGGCACAATGCATTCTGGGAGGTGGCAAAACAGGAGTAGGACCAAAGGGGGGAAATGGGCAACAATGACACAGTGTGGAAGTTACGGCTTCAACAGCATCAGCAGCATGAGTTCAACAGTGCACAATGATATTCCAGAGGTGGCAAAAACCGGAGTAGGCCACAGAGTGGACAATGACACAGTTGTAGTCACGGCAGCATCCTCAGCAGCAGCATGAGGTCAGACAGTGGCACAATGACATAGTGGTGGTAGGTCACGTGCAGCAGCCAACAGCGACAGCGATGAGGTCATACAGTGGCACAATGTCACAGTGTGTAGGTTCACAGCAGCCAGCAGCATGAGGTCAGACAGTGGGTTCAATGACATCTGGAGGTGGCAAGATTTTAGTAAGGCCACAGAGTGGCACAATGGCAAAGAGTGGAGGTGACTGGCGGCAGCAGTATGAGTCAAACAGATGCACAATGACTTTCTGGAGGTGGCAAAAACAGGAAGTAGGCCACAGAGTGGCACAATGACGCAGTGTGTAGGTCACAGCGACAGGCACAGCACAGCATTAGGTCAGGAGACAGTGGCATCAATGACATTCGGAGGTGGCAAAACAGGTAGTAAGGCACTAGTGAGCACAATGACAGAGAGTGGAGGTGACGGCGGCAACAGCGCCAAAAAAAATGAGATCAACAGTATCACAATGTCATCTGGAGGTGGCAAAAACTTGAATAGGCCAGACAGAGAGGCACAATGAACAGAGAGTGGAGGTGACGGCGGCAGACATGAGGCAGACAGTGGCAAGCAAATGATATTCTGGAGGTGCAAAAACTGGAGTAGGCCACAGATGGCACAATGACAGAAGAGTGAGGTGACGGCGCAGCATCAAACCAGCATGAGGTACAGAGAGTGGCACAATGACACAGTTTGATGTCAAAGCCACAGCAAAACAGCACATGAGATCATAAAGGTGGCACAATGACAGAGTGTGGAGGTGGGGTGCAATACCAGTCCCTGGAAAAAATGTTTGGTGGCAGATGGAGAAACTGTCAGCATAATTTGGGCAATCAGGTCTGTGCCGCATCAGAATAGGTGGCTGAGCAGGTAGTTTGAACCCAACCATCATTTCTCATCATTTGGTGAGGCGTCCATGGCTGCTGTAGTCCTGAACGCTCTATGGCATTGGTGTGTGGAAATCCTGGCCGATCCACGCCTGATTCATCTTGACAAAGGTCAGTCCCCGTTCCATATTTCCCGTGGACAAGCGAGTTCTCCTTAGGGGGTAAGGATGGCCCCCCCGCTGCACTGAACACCCCCCTCTGGAAGCCACACTACTGCCCCGAGCAGGACAGCTTTCTCCACTGCAAACTCGGCAAGTTGCGGCCACACACCAGTTTGGCTGCCCAGTATCCACGTTCTTCTAATTGTTGGCAGAGTGCTGTCCAAGTAGGTCACCAAGTAGGGTCTGCTCCGAGGTCCTGCTGCTCGGGCTGCTACTGGTGAACTGCCCTCCTCACTAGGCGGGTGAAGGAAGCGCTCATCAGGACTCCAGACTTAGGTTTTGCTGGCTGATGGAGCTGGTACTACTCCAACCACCCCCACCTTTCCTCCAGCAGCCGCGGAAGTAGTCACGTGAGCACTGAGAAACCCCCCGTCAGACCTGTCAGAGAGGGACGATGCTGCACATAAGGCAGCGTCCAACTGACTACGGAGGATTTCCCTATTATTTTGAGTTCGTCGACCCTCTCAATAGCTGGGAAAAAGGCTCCCTTTTATTTTGGACACTGTACGAGGGTCCCAATATGGTGAGAGCCAGAAGTCATCCCTATGCCGGATGCTGACTATTTACGGCTGTCACAACCAGGCAAATCAGCATGCTGCGGCCATCTGCACAAGTGACTCAAGAGGGGCTGCCCTGCCGTCCATCTCCACTGTATACGCCCACGGTGCATGCGGGTTCAATCTGCCTCGCTTCCTCATCTCCATCTACCTCCTCCAACTGCTCCTGCCCTCCTCTCTTGTCACTGGGTAAAAATCCACTCTATTCACCAGACAACATGCTTCTGCTCAATGTCCTCCTCTCTCCTCCTCGCTCCATTTCAGGTCCCCACCGGACTCATGTTGGGCCAGCGAGAGTATCGCCACGTCACCAGTCCCCTTGCCCAAGACAATTTTTCAGCATCTGTTCACAGGACATGAAGCATGAATGACGTTAATTCATTCCGTAGTCCTGGCGACTGACAATAAACGTGGCCTCCTCGAATGGCCTCAATAAACGCAGGTGTCACTCATGAGTCTTCCACTCTTGGCTGACATCAAAGTTACACAAGGGAGTACTCCTTCCTCCGCCTGGATCATCAAAATTTTAATGGCCTTCTCTGTTCATACAGTCGTCCAACATGTTGCAGGCTGGATTCCAACGGTGGACAACATTGCAATATCATAGTGTGTTTGGGGGAGGCCGTTCTGCCGCTGCAACTCGACGGAGGGTGTTCCTGGCTTTGTAGGAATGGATGAAGTGGCATGCACAGTTTCCTGGCCATTTCCAGATCTTCTGAAGATCGTTGGAATACTTCAGGAACCTTTTCACAACCCAGATTGAACACATGCGCCACACAGGGCCGCCTATGGACGCTTCTCCCCCTCGTGCAGCGGGCCGCGGACACCATGTTCCTCCCATTGTCCGTCACCATGGTTCCGATTTGCAGTTGCGCTGAGAAAAACCACACATCGATTTCTTGCTGCATGACGCGGAGCTAGTTCCTTCCCCAGTTTGGACTTCGTTCAGCCGAGGTAACCAGGTAGAACTGCGTGACACCGCTGTCCCAACACATGTGGTATGATGGAGCATACTTGTTGGAGGCTGAGAGATGGTGGTGGTGGTGGAGGAGGAGGAGGTTGACATTGGCGCAGGAGCCGCAGTTTGACAACGTTGAGGAGAAAGCGGCGTCTCCTGTCCAAGTTGTGGTTGCCTGGGCAGGAGCACATTCACCATGGGCCGTAAAGGACATTACTCGGCCCTGGACCCGAAGTTACAGCTCCAGACGTCCGCCGCTGCCCGGGCACCTTGGAACAAACTGATAAGCTCAGGACTGGCCCACCTTCTGTTGCTACTTACAATATTTTATGAAGTTGTTTGGTACTCATGCGCCTTTTTTTGGAAAAGAAATTATGTGCTTTGAACTCTCCATCTCGCTTCGGCACAAGCATTAGATCTACTCTGAATGTGCAGACTCCACCATTTGGAAAAGGAGGACTGCAGTACCAACAACTTGACAGGAGCACGGTCACTGCTTCACTATTAAGGATGTTGTTTTTTTTTTTGGGGGACCCGCCATAATGTTTCATCTTTGCAATCGCCCTCGCTTGAACGACTGCTTGGCGCGCCATGATACGAGGATCAGGAGCATCTGGACCGGAGATGATGTCAAAGAGAACAGCTCCCTATGGGCAGTGGTGGTGGAGCCTTGACTGGCTGCAATGGCAATGCCGTGCCACTGGGTCGCTGCTTCTGCTGTAGCTGTGCTGTTGCTGCGGCGCAGATGGAACCACCACATCTGAGCCAATCACGTTTTCTCCCAGGCCACCAGATTGTGGACGCTGCAAATGTGTGTGACGCTGGGCCGTGGATTGCCGAACCGTTAGCTCCTAACCACAGCTTCACTATCTGCCCACAGATTCTACAGATACCGCATATTCGGCTCCTCCGTTTGTCTTAGCAAAAGAACTGCCACAGTCCGCCGAGTAGGCTGATTTTACCACCAACGCTCCGCACTGAGTGACTACTACCGCCGCTGCCCATCTCTGAGCCCCCGTGGCCGCTACTTTCTGGACCTGCGAAGCTGGTTTTTTACCCCGTGGCCTGCTTGCTCCCGACCCTCACATTGTTGCTACCCCTGCTGACACTCCAAGGCCCTACACAACCCACTTGCTGCTGCGCCGCTGCCTGACGCCCAAGCTGAACGCCATCTTCTCCTGACGATGATGAGGCCCTCGCCTCACTCTGCTCACAAGTGCGGTCGTGCTACATCATTATCTATTTGTGTTCCATCGTCACGGCTGTCCTCATCACTGGTCTTGGTTATGCAGAGGCTGACCCCTCACAACATGACCTCCCATGCCACTCTTCAACTATCTATACTTGGCCGCCTACTGCAAGAAGCAGGGGATAATGGCCCACATTCTTCGCTGCCAGTAGCTGCTGACTGCCCTCCTCAAATTGATTTCATCCTCGCTATATCGTGGCGCTGAGTCCGGGCAGACCGCATAGGTAATCTCTGGCTAAGGGAACCGGATGGACAGAGCGTTGAGGACAGGTGAGGGCTCGCGGGCCATGCAACTAAGTGGTTGTGTTTGAAGCAGTTCCCACGACTCTTGGCTGGGGTTGTCCAATGTCATCTGGGAGAATGATGACCCTAGTCACCAATCAAAACCCTTGGTTTGCTAGTCAGCACACTGCCACTAGATGAAAGACGGCAGTTCCTGGCCCACCGAGTGACCCCTGCTGCGACGTCCCCTTTCTGTACTGGCGACCTGGGCTTCTCCCAAGGAATGTTTGTGCCTCTGCCACTCACAGGGTGAGAAGCCTGCCACCTCTCTGTCTGACTCATACTGTTGGTTCTAAAATGCACAACCACTGTTTGAATGATACGATATCTGTATATGATAAATACACACCCTGTATTTTGACTCCAAAATGAACCCACTAAGAAAGCTCTTGGGTAACCCTTGTGATATAAAATGCGACTCCACAAATGGGCAGGAAAAATTGACTTGTATGTGTCGTTTAAAAACCTGTGTATTTTACTGAATATAAAAGCACAAACATCTAATTAACCTTCGATATTAATTACGCACAGAAATTTCTTCTGTGCGGTGAAAAACAAAGTTTCTTTACTGGGTACAACTGCAAAAAATACGTTAGTTAACCCTTGGATGTAAATTGAGCAAAAGAATTGAGCAAACCAAAAACTACAAAAGCTTGTAGCGATGTTACAATGGCTTGTTTTGTTTTATCACGCTACACAACAATGGGGAAAACTTGTAATTAACCTTCCTTGTGATTTTATCCTACAGAGAAAAATGTCTTATTTGGCGGTGAAAAAGACTGTGTTTATTTAGTCACCACAACAGCAGAACAAGCGCTTTAATTAACCCTGGATGTAAACTTCGCAAGTAAGAAATTGAGCAACCAAAAACTACAAGCTTTGTAGCGTGTTTAACAATAGGCGGTGTTTTTTATAACGCTACACAACAAGAGGGGAAACTTGTAATTAACCTCGCCTTGTGATTTATGCCTACATGGAAAAAAATGTAATTTTTTGGCGGTGAAAAAACGGTTTATTTTAATCACCACAAGACAGCAGAACAACGCATGATTAACCCATGGACGTAAATTGCGCCACAGAATTGGGCAGCCAAAACTGAAGTGTTATTTGTCTTGTTAAAACGCTGTTTCTTTAAAAGAATACAACATGAACCAGGCTTAGTGATCACCTCTTGGATATTCAATGTGCTGTGGCAAAGGATTTAAATGTATATGCAGCTGCAGTGGACGCAGCACTGGACTTCATTCCAATACCCCACAAAATCAGAAATAGAACGATAAAGAGAAGCATCTTCTGAGACAAGCTGAGACACCCCCAAAAATCGCTGTATAGAAATCAGTTTCCTCAGTAAGAGCTATCACAAGCAGCCGGGCAGCACCTTCCCTGATCAGAACAGTGAGATGCGGTATTAGCTCCCAGCGTCGCGCCCGGGACTTATATAGTGCGGTGACGTCACAGAATCCCGCCGGGTCCTTCTGATTGACTTCATCTCTGCACATGTCCATGCAGGCTATTCCCTTATTTCTCCCAGAGTGCTTTGCCTCATGTAACGTAATGAACTCGCAGCCATTTTATCAATCAAAAGCACACTTCATTCACGCGAAGCACCCCAAACTTCCACTTCGTTCAGAACCAAAGTTTTCCTGAAATTCTAAACGAATTCCCTCGTTAAATCAATTCGCCATCTCTAACTATGTCCACCCACAGGGCATGGACGGGCATAGTGACATCATAGGCAGCCCAGAAGCCTAACAAAGGCTTCTGGGTTGCTAAGTTATCAATCAGTGGCTGTGATCACATCGCGTCAGTGCTGATGGATTCTCCCTGTCTTTCCCCTAGCTGACACAATCCTGATTGATCATTGCAGCTAAGGGGTTAATCCAACCTCTGCAGGCTGAGTGAGTAAGTCACACAATAACAGCTGCGATCCACGCCTGCGATCCGTTCAGGAAGCCGCCCCTTTGTAGAGCCCACACAATGTCCAGGACAATACCCAAACTCCCAGTCAGGTTGGTGGGAAGCCCACTTTCCTGTACAGGATGTACTACAGTGTAATGATCCAAATAGGGATTTTAAATGTCAGGACTGCGAAACTTAGACCTATATCTGTCTCATTTAAAAAGAGCAAATAATGATCCTTTCCTTTTGAAGAAAGGATAGATGTAGAATATATGTAGTATAATTCAATATGTATCATAGTGTTCTATAGGAATACAGCAACATTTTCTTATTTAATCAACATTTAGATTGTTTTAGGATGTCAAGTCAACACCAGGAAATGTGAATCAGTTACAAGAGGCTCACATAGAATAATTTGGTGCAGTTTTCATGCAATCTTCTATGTATTTTTTGCCAAAGCCATGAAAACCTAATATCAGACATAGGTAAAAATAATACAAAATAGAGTAAAAACATAGAGCAGAGTGCGTAGATGTCAGAATAAATATAAAGAGAGAGAGCTTAGTGCGGAGACAGACAGACACAGTGTTGTGTTAGGTGATGGGAGGAGAATGAGATCATAAAAAGGGAAGAGGGAGGAAGGATATTCCAGTGGTATGATAAAAAAAAAGGAAAAAGGAAGGTTGTTAGAGACATATGTGGTGATATATATGAAAGTAACAGACACGAGAGTGGATAATGGTTGCAAACCAAAAAACCAAATGTTCAGTACAATGTTGCCCATCGGGGGAAACCACCACTTAAGAGTTTTATTTTGAATTATGAGGGGAGAGAGGCGCAGTGTGTTTGAGAAACGTGGGGTGCACTGGCATAATATCTTGACAATAACAACCTGTTGTTGGGATTGAGGCTGTTACTCGCAATTATATTCACCCCCCCTTAGGTTTGCAATACATACAGTGCACTCATGTCCTGACACCCAGCAGGTAACGAGGGGTCCTCCTCTTCGCGCTCTCCTCACTGCTCTTACCCACTGAAACCAATCTCATGGCATGTCTTCCACTATGGAATTTCAAAAAAGCAACTAAAGGCTTGCAAACACAGCACTTATTAATAGTGTATTTTAACTTTATTTCTCTTTTATAAATAGCGCAAAGTGCATGTGTACAATAAACACATTTCATATACTAAGCTCCTTTTAGGTCGCAATAGATACATGTAAAAACATAGATCGGTACTTAGACAGTGTCTTTAATACAGTCCTCACACAAATCTCTCATTACCAGTAGCATCAGTGACAATATTCTAACAAAAGAGGCTGTGTCTTTTACCGAGCAGCGCAGCTCCAGCTGACGACGTTTCTGAAAAGCAAGTTTACCATTTCTCAGCACTAGATGCGCTGTTTATAAAAAGAAATAATGTAAAATACACTGAATAAAGTTGTTAGTGGTCCAAGTCCTTTAGTTGTTTGAAAGTGATTATAGGGAGACTGAGAAAACTCAACATTCCACCTAAAAAACGCTGTGATTTGTAGTATAAGTGTACACGAATATTTAAAAAATATGCGAATCTTTGAATATTGTATAAGTTCCTCCACTATGGCTCAGGCCACCAGCTGAACTTCCCTTTCTCGCTGCTCTAACGCCATGGAGCAATGGCCTTTCCTCCAGACACTCCGCTTACACTCTCAAGAATGAGGACCCTACTCCCTATATCCTCCCTGACCTCCTCCCAGAGATTCTTTCTCTTCTTTTAACAAATTGCAACTATAATGACAAAAAGGACATGACTTATCTACACCTCATGAACAAACAGCCAATAATATGCTTCCACCCTCATGGCTACTTAATACAGCAAACGTTGAGGGGCAACTCTTGGTCTCTCTCTCCTGTCTCATCTCACTGACACTGTGTACCCCGGCAGTTTCCTCCCCTTTTACACAAAAACTGCCCCCCCCCCCATCGTCCAAATACCCAGCTCCACCCCTCAAGCTTGCTGAAAATGACTTGCCCACTCTCACCAGACTCACCAACACACTGCTATAAGCACAAACGAGGCCCAAAACTGCCTGCCTACAACTAATAACTGTTCCCTTGCCATAACCAACCCATCCTACTTCCTGGTTTCCCATGGCAACCCACTACTGTTAACAACCCAACAAGAGTATAACCACTTATAAAGAAACACATAGAAAAGAGAGCCAAGGCTTACCTAATGAATTTAAAGCTAATAGATAATAGAGAAACAGGTGATAGAATGTGAATCAATTGTTTGGACAGCTGTAAAGAAAGAATGAAGGCAGGGAGTATACAGTGAGAACATACAGAATGAGTGCTCACCAATTGGAGAAAATGTCATAGGTAAATGGGCACTGATGCATATAATGAGAACCTAACCAGAACTGCAAGGAAGAAATGGGGTATACACAAATAAGCTTCTAAATAAAGGCTAAAGGAGAGAGAGGCATAATTGGAGCAAACACAGAACGCTTACAACCACAGAAGCATAATTGATCAGGCACTATAACTGTGGTTTTCTATCTCAACATGCATCAGTCTTATAACTTCAAGGGTACTCCAATTTTATGTATCGAATTAACTCAAATAGCAATTCAATCATACATCACCAGCACAACAGTACACAACAAAGGCCTCAAACAAAACTATCTGCTGCTGTTCTATTTCCTGATATGGATCTCCTGGCAAGATCACACTTTGGACATAAACACATTTATTTTGACCTATAAAATATAAGTGGGTAAAAGATGACATACCATAAGAATTCCCCTCCACCCATGTGATAAGTAGTAAAATTCCACATACTTTTTAGGCAAGACTGGTCTTAGGTTGGAGAGCACCCAATGCAGGATGTCTTTTTGGTGCCCTTTTCCTCCTTAACTCCACCCGATTTTAAAGACTTATGACACAAACAGAAAGAGTTTGCATTCAAATTTAAAATCAAACATAAACAAAATAATAAATACTAATAATAATAATAATAATAATAAAAGTAAAAAAATCACAAAGATTTTCAGCATCAAATTTAAAATGCTTCGTGGGAATGTTGTTGCGTTGTTGAGTGTTGTATCTTTGAACACAAATAAAACACGTGACGAGCCGACACTTTAGTGGAGTAGGCCTCTGTCATTTGATTAGCGGATTCAGAAACAAAGCGAGGCTTTACACTGGTACAATTTATTAAAAGCGGTCCCATAAAACACAACCCACTTCCTTCCAGACACAAGGGGGTTGTGGTCGGAGGTTGGAGATGGCTCTGGCCCCCAAGGGCTTGAAGGAAGCGTCCAGAGTGTACTGGACTGTGTGAGTAAAGGAGCTTTGTGGTGCTTGGGCGATAGAGCCTTAACAACCACTATAGAGAGGTGAGATCCCTCTATGTGTTTTAGTAAGTGGCATCCAGAGCGGCCGAGGTTTTTTTGTGTGTATGGTGTTTTGCTGATGTAGAATAAAGCTGGTTGAGGCTGGTTGAACCATTTGACGTGTTTAAAAACGCGTAAATGCCCATAATCATGTAACCAAAGACGCATAATCTGTGAATGATGTGTGACCCCAGACAGCATGTTCAAGATGTGGTCCGAACATGATTGCGAACATGCCACAACACATAGACTCTATGAGTCTTCCAGAACAGGACCTGCACATATAGAGTTGATCTCTACGAAAGAGGAGACCCCAAATCTTTGACCTCCATATGCCCTAATAGGGCAAATGAACAGGGCATACATTTAGGCTACAACCCCTTTAAGGATTCATTCCCACTGCATTTTTTATGCATATTTTCGTATGTAAAAACCAGCATCTTACACACCAAAATAGTCAATAATAACACTTCTGTCGTGTCCAATTGTTTTCAATAGGAGTACACAAACAAACATTATGTAGGCACGAAACATAAAAAAATGCATGCATGCCAGTGCTTGTTTTTTTTCCATCCAATCTAGTGGACAGAAATCCCATGAACATAACTCGTGAATAAACAACCTTCAACACAGAAATGTGAACCTAGCTCCAGTCTATTGTGATATCTACTTTGTTACTCAATTGATATGATAGAGATAACAGTAACAACTTGTTCATGTTTTATTAGTTTATCAATCTCTACCTACAATGTTACAAATAATGCACTACATCAAATAAATGAAGGGTGTACACACAATTGTACCCCCTCCATCTAGTGAAAACTGACCCTTCCTCACCCATTTTAACTGAGTGTTTTGATTTTGTTTCATTTCAAAGTAAGAACAGTTCTTACCTTCTACTTGTTTGCAGACGATTCTCTATGTTAGCTCATCACAATCTACTCTCTGGTCTAATAGTGTTTATAAGAGCCCAAAGACCAGGAATGGTGACAAAATCCTTCCCTAGACTGTTACTTATTCAGCAGCACAGGGACCTCTGGTTTATGTTTCTTAATGACAAAAATTAAACCTCCAGAGCAGTGTACTCTTATGCCCTGCCGTTAAAACCCTTTCATCACCAATATCCCTCTAACAGGCTCAGCTAGGAAATGTACAGCTAAAATGTTCATCAGTGCTGTAGAACTGCCTACAGCAAGAAAGATGTGAGCTACGTGTAATTTGCTGTGAAGACAGGCAATGTTCGAATAGTCAGATAGGTAAAAAAAAAACCCTTTATAAAATCGAAAATGGTATTTATTGTGCATGCTGTTGGCCAAAGATCATGTGATCTACACAAAGATATATAGATGAGAGACAGAACAGGACAATTGTAAGAAATAATGGATATAAATGACATGAGGCATGAATTGTTGACAGTACATAACAAAAAAAAAAGAACAGCACTCTAAAGGCCAAAACGTGGTTCAAAGCTAAGAATATTTGAGCAATGCTCACCATCCAGAGTCCAGTAACAAATTTAAAGTCAAAAGTGTGGTGCAGGACTTCCTCAAATAAAGTTAAAATATAAATAGAGAATTAATTCCATGGGTTCTCTGCGAAATGCTATCAGTATCAAATTAAGAGAGAGTAGCGAAACTTTTTTTCAAACTTGGATAAAAGCTTCATGTTGGAGCTGAAATCTTATAGAGATGTGAAATAAAACACTGTCATTTTTCATTAATATAATGCGATGAGTCCCCTGCCACCTTTTTTTTACTTTCTAATAAGATAGATCATGACACAGAGATGGGATGGGTGATGATACACATATCTAAGTTTCTGAGTCCACCTTTGCCTACCTCAGCAACGAGTATGAGGAGGATCATAAAGTATCACATCAACTGAACACCTTTCCTCTGACACTGAGTACAGACATGGGGAGGGCACACAGAAGAAAACAATATTTGCTAGGAGACTATTTGAATTCACAGCAGAAGCTGTCAGTCATTGGATCTCCCAGACAGAGGCCCAATACAGTTATGTCTTTTGTCCTATGATTAAAACAGCCCTGACTGGAGCCTGAAAGAGAAGGAACGCACAATATGGTATAACCAGTGGTCATGTTAATAAGCAGAACATCTGCATCACTAGGCATTTGGAAAAAGGAGCTGATAAGTCTAATAGCGCCAACACCTATTGGAAGTAACAAATCCTCAATTTTGCTTTGACCCACTTGGGTACAGAGACAAAACCCAAAAGCAGATATTTAAGCCAATCCAGTATCATCATTATATGCAGACAAGCAGTTTCCAGGAATGTTTGTCCCTCCATCAGTGCAGAGCAAACAAGCGATACTGCTTAACTGTGTGGGAGACCAATGAGTGGCACGAAAGGGGAACAACTCTCCTTGAGTGCATTACTAAGACCCAGAGTGGTCCAAAAAACAAATTGAGGAATTTTTTACATCCAATCAGAGGGCCCTTGAGCTTCTCAGCTCCCTATCTACCAATCACAATGCCTTGTGAAATGTAGATGACTTAATATAGGGCAAAAGGCAATTGAAACTCTACACAACCATTTGAGTAGCTATTCTCGCGTTCAAGGAGAGAAGTTCCCCTTTTCTGACCACTCATTGCCTCACACACAGCAGCCAGCCAGTATCACTCAGCTCTACACCGATGAGAGGTGGACAAAACATCCCAAAAAACAGCCTGTCTGCAGATGGAGAGATACACTGGCTTGGCTAATATCAACCATTATTCGACCTTCTCAATACGCAACAGTTTGGTCCAAAAGCAAATTGAGGATTGTTACATCCCATATATGGGCGCTTGATACTTCTCACTCCTTTCCCCAAATGCCTTGTGATATGACACGAAAGCTTAGTAGAGGGCAAAAAGGCAATTCAAACTCTACACACCATTTGGTGCTCTCCTCGACTCAAAGAGAGATGTTCCCCTTTCTGACTCTACATCATGCAGAGAAAGTTCTGTGAGGAGAGGGAGAAGCTACAGATAGACTTGCCAATTCAGTATTTTAGGGCGCCATACAGCTAAAGCATTTGGGACCAGTTTGAATTTTGGATCATATGTCACTCCCTACAATTAATTTTGATCCCAAAACTTACTAGTGAGCGAGTAAATACTCTTGCAGGTGGGCCCTGGCAACAGTACTGGCCTGAGGATAGTCTTGTCCATTGGGGAAAAAGAGGAGCAGTCAGTTTTCACGCTAAACGACTACGGCCCATGTGGTAACTGCCAGAATTGCCAAATAGTAGTAACTTTTGCCCATGTTTGCAATAAAAACAATGGTACAACAGATTACAGACCTACATAACGAAGATAAAATTTTCCATTAAATAAGTATTTTTACATGTCTACAGCAATAAAGTGCAACTTCCTTGATCCCTCCACAGTGTTGGAGTGGAAGTACTTTTAATATGTTTTAAAAAGCACTACCCATACTTCAACAAGAGCATGAGCATCTGAATGTGTTCTCTATGCAATAAGGCCATTTAGATTTCTGCATAGCAAGCAATTGATAGAATCCTTGATTCACCATGAAAGAAGCCCCTGAAGCAATACCTAATGATACACAAATACAAAGACATAGTTACTTGTGTGGAATGGGTGTGGGACTGTATAGGGCATGGAATATTAGACATTATACCATACGTGTCCCGGTCTTGAAGAATAATTGGGGCTGCAAATCACAGAAAAAATGAATTGGAACTTTTACACAACCATTTTTGCGTCAAACTAGATCCAAATATTTAGACATAAATATAACTTGTAAAAGAACCTAGGGGTATAGAAGTTTAAGAGAAATAATTATAGATGGGTATTTTTGAGATTCACAGACTAAATATGTGGGTTAATAACTGTTTCATGACTCAACAATATCCAAGATGCAATGCTGCGGGTTGAGCTTACACAAGAAGAAACTAAATGTAGTCAGTCATTCACATAATGATCTTTCTTTACTTTTTCTTCAACACGACAATTAAGTACTAAAAAGTAATTAATATCAAACCCACAAAATTACTTGTAGTTTGGTCGACGCACGTCGGAATCAAGCTAAACCCAACTTCAAGCACCTCTCTCTCCTCCTGGTTGTACCACTACCTCAGATTGCACTCTCCAAGTGTCTAGGGCTGCAGACACCTACGAGACTAATGATGGAATGGGACAAAAAAATTATACTCTTCAACAATCTTGCTATTCATATTCTTGCAAAATATAAGGTATGTTTTTATATGGACACTATTCAGTCACGGTCGCTAGAAATGTTGAATCCACTCAGGACCTACCACAAGCGATGGCGTAAGCCATGCCACAGGGACGAGACAATTCTAAGTACAGTCCCCGTTTCACCATAGCACCAGCCGCAAAGAGACGGAATGGACTTGACTGTGGCGGGGAGTCATACCAGAAGTCGCTACCCCTGACGTGACTTGCTTGCAGAGGCAGATCCAGAGCAGTGTATCGCGAGGTACAAAATCGGAAGTCAGTGCTCGAAGATATCGGAGGACATGCAGAAGGTCAGATACTGGTACGTATGGTTCGATGGCGTGGACAGTCCAGAAGGTCAGTGGCATGCGGCAAGATTCGTGTTCGATGACAAGAAGGCAAACGGTAACGGAACAAAAACAGGTGATCAAGAACAACAGCCTATAGGAACAAGCACATTCTTTATAGGCATAAGGGCACATTAAAATGACATCTGGCAAGGGTTAACCAGAAAGGCAGGCTAAATAGGGTCAAGACGACCGCACTATGCCAATTACCAGGTGCGCTGGCTCTTTAATTTAACACTGCCCGAATGCGCGCAAGCACATGCGCCCTAGGGGAGCGTGGGTCCGCTTAGCTCGAGCGGGACAGAGCTGTAGCAGGAGCCTTGGTCGGGTAAGACAGTCCGGGGAAACAATCAGGGGACGAGGAGTGAGACCAGCGCCCCGAGATGCGGACGCTCGCCGCTCGGACAACGCGGATGTGCATTCGACCAACATGAAAGAGGTTGCAGTTGCATCACAGACAGTACCTTCATCCCCCTTGTGGGCCCCCCATTTCTATCAGGCCTTGAAGGAATCTCCTTTATACCATTAAATAGGTCCCAGGATATAGTTCCACTGGGTTTCCCAGGACTTTCCTCGGGACCCGAACCAAACCCTTACCAGTCAATTAGGGAAAAGAAACGTTACCCCCTGACACGTTCTTCATGTCCACAATTTCCTATGCTGTACAGACATTGTGTGGCAATCAGCCTCAGGAGTGGGTAGGAGCCACTTTCCTTCCCGAGAAAAATGAATTTAGTATGACCCTGCCATAAGATGAGATACAGGTAAGGAGTTTGTGACCTGGCATAGTGGGGAGAAGGCGGTGAGCTTGTTATGCCACTGTGTTTAGGGGCGTTTTGTAGAGTTACCTCGAAAGGTCCCAAGAACCGGGGAACGCAAGACTTATAACCAAGATCTTGAGGCGGATATACATCGCGCGAAAAAAAACCACACCTTGTCACCAGGAGAGCAAGACATGGGAGGTAGGTCATTCGCTTTCTGTCAGCTTGTACATGGTTACCGAGGCGGAAGCCCAAAGTAGATGATTGGCGTGTCTGGTCCAAATTGAATTATAAATTCTGACCAAGTACATCCACAGCTGGGACCTCAGAGGGCAACCAGAGAGAGGAAACGGGTGGGTGTGGATGTTCACCCGTATACAATGAAAAAGTACTGATGGCCACCTAGCACACAGACGTCCGAGTACTAAAATCGAATTATAATGCGAAAATTCTCTGCCCACAAGTGTACAGATATGTGGTCCCAGTCGTCCAGACAATCAGAAACAAAGTGCCACAGAAACAGGCGACCCAGGTATGCTGGATACACCCTCTCCACCCTTTTCCGTTGGTCCATGAGGGTGATAGGCCGAGGAAAAGAAATCCAATTTAACTTGTAACTGTTTAACAGAAGGAGCGCCCAGAAACCTGGAGACAAATTGTGAAAACCACATCCGGTCAGAGACACAATAGTACGGGGCAGCCCATTGTAGCCGAAAAAATATGCAGTAAAAAATATGCTTGCCAAAATTAGTTAGCAGAGGGTAGGCCAGGGCCCAGGGATGAAATGGGATATTTTATTAAGAAAAGCCTAATCCGTAGACTAACCCAGATCACGGTATATAACCAAGGAAGGCCGGGAGGATCCTTAATAACAAACACAAATGTGCCCACTAAGTGGCATCCAGGGACAATCGGAATAGGCAGAGGCTTGCAAGCAGACCTGCCGGCTTGAGATGGTTAATGGGACATGTGCAATGCACACGAAGAAATGACACGACTACCAACACGAATTCCGGATGTCTTCATGGTGCCAGACTGGGCCACCAATAGAACGGAAGATAAGAAGGACAAAGATTTACTTCACTCCCGGGTGTCCTGCCACTCGAGTAGCAATGTCCCCCAATGGCAGTAATTCTGTCTTTTCTTCCGAAGAGCCGGGCAGCTACAACAAATCTTGCCCAAAGTTGGATTCGCTGCAATTCAGATGGGCAGCAGCAAGATAGCCCCTTTCTGAGAGGGATGCGATATAGCCGTGGTAGCCGGTTCATCTCCTATCCAAACCCTACAGAGGCACTGGAGAGGGGCGATCGGCCTTGACATAGGTTTATCTATCTCAACGCGGGCGGGCGAAAAGTTCAACATACAGAAAATTTAACCTGGAAAAGAATAATATCAACGAGCCTGGCGCGGTTTTAGAACGCTGGGGCCAGTCTGAAGGGTAGAGGAGAGTTTGGACACGAACGCACAGCCTAGTCCCGCCCGCCCACTGGAGTGGACTACAACCTACGTATGGGTAGTATCTACGTACATTGCATTGCCCCCCTAGACGGGTTGCAATAAGGTCAGTTGCCAGATACGGATCCACTGTATCAACTACAACACCTGTCCACTAAAAAAAACGGGCACAAGTGGAAGAAAAGTGGAGGACGAGAGGAACACTTGTCCATCGGTCCAGAAACCCTGAACGGCCAGCCACTTAGTTTCTCTCGTTTATTTAATAAAAGACCAAACGGATTCCTTTATAACCGGACTTAAAACAGGGCCAAAGGAACAAAAAACCCCTTTGGTAGCTATATATTCATAGCGACCGAGTACTAGTCCGTGACGAGGCCGATGATCAAGACAGACTAACTCAACTTAAGGTTTATGATTTAATTAGCCTTTGATGGCAACACTAGTACAAATAACACTACAAAAGGATAATAATAACAGGTAAGAGTCAGAGGTGCACATACAAGCATGGTTACAGAACAAAAAAGGCAGTTAAAATGGGATCAAGTTACCTTCTGGTTGGTTGCGGTTCTGGGCTCAAACAAGGGGGCTTATGTGGCCTGACTGCTGGGTGTGTGGATGCTCCGTGGAAATGTGCTCTGTGACTGAATACCTCACACCCTCCTCTCCTGGATCAACGGCAGAAACCCACGACCGGGCTCATATTATAATCCTGTGAGGGTGCGAACAAAAGCCGCACGTTGGGCTAGCCCCCTTTCAACGCCCCCCACACACCCCCATGGGAGGGACATAAAAAGAACTCCTCCCACTCAGGTCATGCAGTTTCTACATACAAAACACAAAAATGGACCATAACGCTGCAAGGCAGTGGCCGAACCGATGACACGGTAGCAGGGTAGACACCATCAGAATCCGCTGTCATACACACTGCCCCGGAAAACCAGACACGCCTAAATCATCTTATGGGCTCCGAATGTCCGGTTCTGAGACATATCTCGATTCCCTGCCTGCCGCCTCAGAAAAACTGAAAAGGTGGCTGTGTATGTGAGCAGAATGCAGTACCATTTTTGCGATTATTACAAAGACTCGCATGTGGACCAGTTTATGAGCGGATCGCATAAACGCCTATAGAATCGTGATACATGAAATAACGGAGTACGGGTTGGCTAGGGTTGATTAGATGTGAACAGTCTTTAAGCTTGGACGGTTTGAGCAGCAATTGTTTCAAAGGCTAATTGATGGACAATGAGGGTTCTTTTGAGGTATTCCCCATGTCCTGCTGTTGTGCACACTGTCCTATGGAGAGCATTTACAATGGGTCTATTGAGGCTGTGCTTGATTAAGCATGTGTAAATTGGCTTTCACTGGGGGCCTACTTGTCTAAGTTTGGAGAGAGGACTCATATTGAAGATTCAATTTTCTTCACACCTCCCCCCTTTTTAGAGGGTCACTAGGGGCAGGAGCATCTCGGTCAGCACTCCACCACAAGGCGCAACCAACTCATCCCCTTCTCCCCTAGATCGTGAAAAGCCCATCGTCGTAGCCGTGGTCATCCGGCCCTTCCGTGGTGAATGAGCGAATGTTGTAACTAAGCTGGAAACGACAGGCGTCCATAGTAGCAACCTACCAACATTTTCCAGTCAGGACCGGTGATAGCCACTCAGAGGGGTTGTGTCTGTTTCCACAATGAAATGAACAGCGCCTTATTAAAGGATATGCAGGCAAGTAACACAGCTGCGGGCCCAAACTAATCAGCCAAGGAAACAGGCCATCCTTTCACCCAAGGTAGGGAGATAATGCCACATTTTCAACTCCGGACAGTAAGCTTCTCCGCTCAGGTACATAACGATGTTCTGTCCCCCATTGTGTCCACCTGGGCCTTGAGAGCAGCTAGAGCACAGAGGCCAAAGTTCACTGTGCGATCGGTATGTATCTAAATAAACTATAGCTTTAAATACGCCGGGTTAAGTCTGTGCGTCTTGTAGTACGTATGAGAGCACAGGAACAAGGATGCCTTGAGGCTGGAAAGCCGTGCCACTCTCACAGAATCGTTTGTCCAATCGACTATGCGGATCTGCAAAACTCCTTTTCGGGTGAGTGTCTGTACAGGGGCTTTGCCAGAAACTATAGAGAGGAACAAACCTCCACAAACAAGAGTACACCCATAAACGGCGACCAAGAAGAACATCACCTGCTTTTTGCGCGCGGACCTGGGGTGGGGGGCCAGAGATGCGATGGCAAACCACTTTTTTTCCGGGCTCTGGCTTCAACAGCTCCCCAACCACTAAATCCCGGTGGGCCCAGGTAGTTGTACCTCAAACTCAATGCCCCAGCTGGCAACTACATCCGCTTATACATGGTCTAAGCCAATTTGCCTGGGGGTGTCTATCAGTCCGAGAGCAAACGCTTGCGTCAGGTAGCCTGGAGGTGTTCCTCCCTAGGTGGTCTGAAATACGGCTATAATCATCCAGGTACGCAGCCTGACATACCCTTCAAGTCCTTTAATGAAGCAGCATGTGTAGAATCCCATAACCGCTAATAAGTTGGCAGGGGCACTTCTTCATGCCGAACGGGCAAACAACAGTGGTCTCGTTACAGCCCGAAAAATGGTGTGATCCAAAGTTGCGATCAGCTATCCCTTGCCGTCACGGTCAGGGGAGATCTGCCAATATCCCCGGCTCAAGATCCATGATGGTCAGGTAGGGGCCCCGGTCAACAGATCGAGTAGGTTCATCGATGCGTGGCATTGGGTACCATCGGTGAACGGACAGCGTTGAGCCCCCTGTAGTCCACGCAAGAACCGGGTGGTCCGATCCTTGGGGACGAGGACTACAGGGAGGCCCGGGCCCACTGTTGGATGCCTGGATGACCCCCAGTTTCAGCATCTCGTCAATCTCCTCACGCATGTGCTGCTGCACTTCGGGGGAGATCCGATATGCTGAACGCCGATTGGGGGGTGATCCCCGGTGTCCACGTGATGGACGGCTGACTCCGTCCTTTCAGGGACGTTAGTAAAAAATGCCCGGAAGGGTGGAGAGTTTGCCAACAGCTGGGACGTTGGTCCTTTCCAGGAGCTGTCCACAAATCTCCACATCCTCTATGGATCCACCTGCCCGACCGGGGCAAGCAGTCCAAGAGGTTCTCCGTCTCACCAAACTTGGGGAAAGGGTTTGCACAGGGGAAGGGGCACATGCCCCCCGTCTGAGCGCCCATCATGTTCACGTGAAGGTTTCCGCTTCCCCCGGAGGTCCAGGGTGATATTACGTGCCAGCGTTGAGTTGCGGGTGCATGACAAAGGGGCCCTTTCCCCAGGCTCCTAAAAATTGTCCTGGGAGGGGGGACCAGGACCCACACTTTCTGACCCACCGGTGGCCCCCTTCAAAAAGCTTTCGGGGCGTACCCTGCTTCGGTCGGCTGGCCCCTCGCATATTTTCGTGTACCACTGGTAAGGGCCACATTTTACCCAAAAAATAGAAAAATCGAACGCAGCACCAGATGGTTTAAAAAACGGGACTCTTTATTCCATAAGGAGAAAAATCAACTTTTCAGCCACTACATTTGGGGCCCTTTTCTCAACGCAAAAATCAAAAATGTATAAAAGCACAAAATATTCAAAATAAAGGTCCTCCCCCTGTGTTTAGCCAATGGTATGTTCAATGGGGTTTAATCAAACAACAAACTACAGTATAGAAAATGGTAGTTTAAACATATGAAAATAAAACTTAAAAACAATCAATATTAATATGAAAACCCTGGGCCACACCTAGGAGGGATGCATGTCGTTCCTCAACATATCCAGGTCCTGCCACCGAACTGCGCAGGGCCCGGGAGAAAATTTATCGGGGCTGACGGAATTGCCAAAATGGAGGAAAAATTAAAATCCTTTTACCAAAAAATGAGCTTTTATCCTTCATGGAAAAAATTAAATCAGAAAAAAATTGAGGTACCCCGTCGGGGGATTGAAAGATTTAAAAAGGGGGGGTAAATGGCATGAAAATTTGGAGGGATTATGAAACTGGAAAATTTTAAAAATTTGGGGCGGGAAATCCATTTGGACAAACATAAAACAAAAAAGGGGTTTCCCAAAAATCGGGACAACCCAAATTTTGGGTTTCACTCCCTGTGTTTTCTAAATTCAAGGGATGAGCCCAAAAAAAGGGGATTTTTTAGGAAAAAGGGGGGGGAAACCCAAAAAGGGGGGGAGGTCGAAAAACACAAGCGACGTAAGAAGAAAATCGGGAAACCCTTTCCCCAACCCGGGGGGGTTTTCTGAAGGGAGGGCCAGACAAAGGAAAAAAATCGGGGGACCTAAGTCTGGTAGTTAAAAATCTCCCCTAGACCCCTTTGGACAGATATGGGGAGAAAAAATATTAAGTTGGGGTTTTTCATTTGTTCCTTTGGATAAAATAGTTTGGGTTTTTCCAATTTGAATGGAGTTACAACAGTTTTTTCAAAAAATTAGTTTTAAAAGGGCTTTTTTTGGTGAACCAATGGGAAATTAAACCTGTAGAAATGGCTGAAAGGGGGGGGGTTTGTTAGATTTAAGGATCTAAATTTTTGGTTTTAAGAGAAATTTTCAGCCACCCCGCCCCCTTTCATTTTGGGGTTGAGGCGTAAAAATTGGGGGAATCACTAATAAGGTTGAAATATTAAAGAACCCCCCATCTTTATTCTGTCCCAATAATTTGTTCTATGCGGGGAATCAGCAGCTCGGGGGAATTTTATGTTTGGATGGGTTTCGGGTCAAAATTAAATGCACGGACAAGGGGGGTGCTGGGCTGGGTAAAATCGATACCTGTAAGTAGGGAAGGGAAAGGAGTTTTTTGGCCAATTGAGTGATATGGGAAGGTATAGTTACAGCTGAGTGGGCCCCAAATTTAAAATCATGGGGGAAAAAAATTTTAAAAAAATTTAAATAGTAGAGCCCTATGTGCAGGAAATCATTGATCCAAAATTTAGGTGCATCTAAAATTTAAATTCTCCCTTTAACTCCTTTATGTACATATTGCCTAAAATTCACAAAAGTATGGGGGATCCCCCTGGCAGACCGATTGGCCCGGGCCGGGGGATAAATTTTTCAACCTATTTCCATTTTTTTGGGGATGGGTTTTTTGCGGGACTTGGCCACCACAAAACCCCGATATTTTAAGGGATACACCGACTTTCTTTTGAAAACTTGAGGGATTATTATCCCTGACAATTTCCCTTTTGGGTTTTCCCCATTCAATGGGGTTATTTTTGAAAATTTAACCCTTCCCACGAACATAAATCGGGGAAATTACAGCATTTGATGGGGCGCTTTCCAGCATGGGGGTGTGCTCCTGAGTGTTCCCCACTTTGTTTCTCGAGTTATTAGGGATCATCCTCCAAAAAGGAATTTTTTCCTTTTTGGGGATGATTTCTTTTTACAGAAGAGACATTTCTATGGGGGCCCAAATTGGGGCCCCCAATTTATGCCAATATTTTTAGGGGGTTTTCGAGAAACGGGTTGGGTTTACCCCTTTTTCACTGGGAGCACCCCTTTTCGGGTAGCTTTTACTTTAAAGACTTTTTTTTTCCCTTTGTGGGGGAAAAAGTACGGGGGACTTTATTGACTGAGTTTTTTGACTATTTGAATTGGGGTGTGAGACTTAAAATTTAAATTTAAAAAAAACCCAGTCTAAACCCTTCTGGGTCCCCCGGTTTCGGATATTTTAAAGTAGTTTTCAAAACTTTGGGATTTTGGGGGACTGACTGTTTGTTAAGGAGACTAAAAGGGAAAAACCCTTCTGCGCCATGATAGCGATCACCCAAAAACATTAAAGGTTTCCCATTTCCCTTTGGAGCCAACAAACGCAAGTTAAAAGAATGGGTAATAAATGAGAACATCTTAGGGGAAGAGAGAAATTTGGGTTTATGTGAAACAAGTTTATGGGAAAGAGGCTATCCAAAGAAATTATTCAAACCAGCAAAAGAGACTAAGAAAGGGTTGAGGAAAAGCAGCTCCTTACAAAAAAAGGGTTGCAAAAAACTGACCCCCCCGCCCAAAGATTATCATTCTTTTTCTACGTTTTTTTAAACATATTTAATGCTATTGCAAAATTTTATACTGGGTATTGGAATTTGCCCCCGGGAAACCCAGTTTCCCAATATTCCGGAATTTCAATTTTAACCCCATGAGGGCATATAAGAGTGAAAAAACCCTTGGGGGGATAGATTGGTTAAATCAGTTTTTGGGTTCGGGGAAACCCAACCCATTTTCCCCAGACCTTTTTGGCACCTCCTAAGGGGAACTTCCCCTTGCCCTTTTGAATTGCTGCAATTGTGGAAAATTGAAAAAGGGGAAAATTCCCCTTTACAAAACCCTAAATGGGGGAAAAAAATATTTTTTAAGGAGAGATACCCTTTGCCGATCCAGCTATTTTAATTTATGAAAATTTACTTGCCCTTGTGGTCTATGTTTTTGTGGGGGAAGAGTTTAAAATTTGGGGGTTAAAGATTGAAAATTAAACAAAAACAGGTACCATTAGGAAAAAGGGTTTTATGGATCCCCCGGAGAAAAAACATTTTGTGGAATTGCGAAACCCTACCCCCCCCTTTAAAGGATTTGGGTGATAGTTTCCCTTTTCCCCCCATTAAGAGGGGGGGGGGGGGGGGGGGGGGGGATCGAAAAAGGCATTGTTGAAAAAAAAAGGAGAGTAGTTTGGAAATCTTTGGGGGCTCAAACATTAAAAACCCCTAGGACTAAATTTAAAATTTAAAATTTAATTATCCACCTGATTTACAGAACCCTGTGGCTTTTATATATTTTTTTTTAAACTTTTTTTTTTTTCCCCTTTCGATGACACCCCCCCGGCTCTTCTTTTTGGGTGGGTTTTTTATTTGTTTTTTTTTTTTTTGCCCCTTTTAAAGGGGTTTTTTTTTTCAAAAAAGGATTGGGGGTTCTATTTGTTACATAATTTAATTGGAATTTTTGCAAAAAAGGGTTTTAAATTTAATAAAAAAAATTTATTTTCTGTGTGTTATAAATAGGGGTCTGGGATAGTTGAATTGAAAATCTTAAACATCCCAGGGGGGATAGAGAAATTCCAAATGAAAGTGGTTTTTTTTTTCAAATTTTTTTGTTTTGTTCCATCTAATTATAAATGGGGAAATTGCCTCTTTTTTTTTTGTTTGTTTGGTTTTCTTTTTTTTTCCTCTTTTTTTTCTCTTTTTTTTCTCTCTTTTGGGACAATTATATACAATGCACACTTATGACTTTAGTCTTTTTTTATTTAAAACCTCTATTGAGCATTAAACATGGGTTAATTTTTTTTTGTTTTTATATTAAAAATTTAAACCCCATAAAAAGGGCAGGCCCCCTTTTAAAAAAAGGCGAGTTGGATTGGCCCTTTAAAAGTCCGGGACCTCCGCATTTAGTAAGATGGAGGCCGGGGGATCCATCTTTATATCGGCCGTTAACCCTTTCGGGCTGTGGGGGTATGCCTTTGAAATTTTTCCCGGTTTTGGGGGTGAGCGCGGGTTTCCGGCGCCGAACTTCCCGGTCAAGCCCCAATATGGTCGGCGGGGACGCTGAGATAATGTGTGAGGTAACGATCAGGGTTCCCCCCTGCCAAGGTGTGAGCCGATTTGCCCACAAAAAGGGTTAAAATTGATTTTTTTTTAATGTGATTTGCCCACAAATGTTTAATTTTTAATTGCTGTCTCATATTTTTGTTTTTTTGATTAAAATGACCACATTAAAACTTTCCATTGGTCTAAACAGGGTGGGAGGCCCTTGTTTTTTTGAATATATTTGTGTTTTTAATTTTTTTGTGGTGTTTTTGCACATTTTTGGGGGCCCCGGGAAACTTTTGCTTTTGGTACTCCTTATGGAATAAAGAGTTCCTGTTTTTAAACCTTTTTGGGGCTGCCGTTTTGCCTTTTTCTAAAATTTTCCCGGCTATCTTTTTGGTGTGTTTTAAAGGCTTACACAACCAGTGGACTGGCTGATTGGGCCCCGGGAAGAGTCAGGGGTTTCCATACAAGCAGGGTTAAGACAAAAGGGAGTTAAAATGGGTCCCCGTTACCCCTTTTGGGGTTTGGTTTGGGTTTTGGGGCTCACATGGGGGGGGTTATGTGACCCGGCTGCTGTGTTTTGGATTTCTCCTGGAAAGCCTTAGGTACCCACCCCTCCTGGCTCAACGGGAGCCCAAAATGGGTCCTGCTTAAAATCTGTGAAAGGGGCAGCCCACGTGGCAGGCCCCCCCTTTCCAAAGCCCCCAACACACCCTGGGACGGGCTAAGAACCCTCCCCCCAGGCATGCAGTTTTGATAAAAAACACAAAAATTGGGCCAAAAACACGGGGGGGGGCATTGGCACAAAAACCAAGCCGGTGGCCCCCATCAGAAAAAGGCTGGGGGCCGTTTCACGACCCCCTGGGGTACAGACCGCCCTTTTTTTTGGGGGCCGTTTGGTCCGGTTTTTGGATAACTCGGGCCCCCTGCGGGCCCCAAAAAACCTTTAAAAGGGGGGGCTGTGTATGGGGGAGTTCCCCTTTTTGCGAAATTTAAAACCCCCCATGGCCCCCCCTTTTGAGCAGTTTGCCTATTTAAAACGGGTATGAAAAATCGGAGACAGGTCGGCTAGGGTTGATTAATTAAGTCTTTGGGAAAGGGTTGGAGGTTTTGAGGGCAGGGATTTGTTCAGTTTTTAATTTATGGAAATGAGGGGTTTTTTTGAGGGGTTTCCCCCTGTCCGCTGGGGGCACAACCAAAGGAGGCCTTTTCAAAAGGGTTTTTTGGCTTTTTGCTTTATTTTTTATGTAAATTTTCTTTCCTGGGGGGGCCCGGGGGGGCTGACTTGTTTTTTGGTTGGGAGAGAGGACCAAATTTAGTCAAAAAATTTTTCACAAGGGTTTTTTTGTGGTCGGTGTAAATATTGACCCCCGGGTCGAGGGGCCCCCCCCCCGGGGGCCCTTCCTCTAGGGCAACCTGGGGCCAGGGAATTCCCCGGCCCCCGTTAAACAAAATTTTTTTCTCTGCAGAGGAAAGGTTTTTTTAGGGAAAAAAAAACATGGGAGGGTTTTGCCTTTGGGGCCCTTTTTAAAAGTACAGCTCCCCGGCTCCCAGAAGGCTTAAATTCCAAAAAAGGGAAGGGGTTTTTCTGTGTCCCCGGGCGTGTGAGTACCGGGGCGGGGGCGAACGCCCGGCCCTTAGCTTGAGGAAAAACCCTTTTTTCCGCGCTGGTGGCCAAAAACCCGGGTTACTACCCCTTTTTTGGTTTTTAAAAGGGACCCATAGGAGACACTAGTGAGGAAAGTGGGCACAAAAATGTTAAAATTTGTTGGCAAGCCCAGGAATCTTTGTATGGCTTTGGAGGCCCAAGGGTTTTTGGGCCCTGCAGGATGGGAGGGCAATTTGGCAGGATCCCCTCTCAGGCCCTTTTCTGAAATAACGTACCGAGGAACGGAAGGTTTTTTGATGGAAAAAGACATTTTTTCGAGCTTGGCCCAAGAGGTGGGTTTGCCCCCAAAAAGCCCAAGGAAAAATGTTGTACAGGTTAAATTCCTTTCCTTTGACATCCCCACTAAACACATGGGGGAATTTTAAAAACCCAATAGGGCACCCCCCGTCTGCTTCCCAAAAAACTCCTTTCACTCTGCTCCTCCTTCAACCTCTCCCCAAAGGGCCCTCAGGAGCCACTCACAAGATGGACACACATGGGCCCCATTTTTTCACCCCCCCCTCTGCCCCCCAACTGACATCTCTTAATCTCCACACCCCATATCTGACCACAAACCCGCTTCCTTTAAACCCCTATCCCTCCCCCCCCCTGCTCCTCCTGTCTCATATCCAGTACGACCCCGCAGGGAATTTTACAAAACCTCAACCCTCACACTCTCTCTGACTCTTTACCCCCTCTTTCCCACATCTCCCATTTAATGACCCAGACGCAGCCCCCACTTTCTACAAACCATTCAAATCATCACCGCCCTTGACTTTAGGGCGCTCCTTTTCAACACAACAGAACCCCCAAAAAATAAAAAGGGAAAAACCCGGGGACACACCCTCTACCCCAAAAAGCTGAGGGGAGCTTCCAGAATTGCTGAACGCCCTGGGAAGAAACTCACCCCATTGATGACCCCTTTTCCTTATACAAAAAACTCCCTGCAGACATTTAAGTCCCCATCTCGCCTCAGCCAAACAGAAATATTTCACCCCTTCAAATCCTCCCTGTCCCACAACCCCCACAATTAAATTTAAAACCTTCAACTTTCTTCTCTGTCCAACCCAAAACCCTCCCCCCCCAAACCCTCCTTTCAGCAATACTTTGCCATTCATTCCTCCAGAAGATCAAACCCCCATCAGGAAAGCTTCAGCCCCAGTCCCCACCACCTCCCCCACCCTTGCAACCCGCTCTTCCCCCCTTAAAATTGCTTCCCCCCGGTCACTCAGACAAGCTTTTCCTGGGATACTGTCCAAAAACCAACCTCACTACCTGTAGTCTTGGGCCCACGGGCCCTCCCCCCCTCATCCCAGACCTCAGTGCTTCTTTTATTTCCCGCACTCACCCATCTCTTTAACCTATCAATAACCCTGGCATCTTCCCCTTTTTGCCTTTTAAACAGCTACTATCACTCCCCAAACCCCAAAAAAAACAACCCTTGCCCCCCCTTTTCTGTCCCCAAATATCGCCCCATCTCATGTCCCTTTTGCTTCCCCAAAATCCTGAGGGGGCCCCCCGGGCCTATCTTAGCTGTCCCCCACCTCTTTCCCCCAAACTCTCTTCTTGGGCCCATACAATTGGTTTTCGAAACCCCTCCACTCTACCGAAACTGGCCCCAACCAAAGTCACTAATGATCCCAGTAATGCCCAAAGCCTCATGCCCCTTCTCTTGCTCCTCCTCGGGGCCCCCTCCTCTGGGCCCTTTGGAAAAAGTCGACCATTCCCCCTGCTACAAAAAACCCCTCCTCCTAGGGGGATCACGGACTTGGCTCTTTCCCGGGTCTCCTCGTAACCCCCACTGATGGGGGTTTCAAAACCGGGCCCCTTATTCTTGCTCCACCTCCCCCCCCCGGGCCCTTCTTATTTGGTGTCCCCCAAGGGTCAGTCCCGGGTTTTCCCTACTCTTCTTTTATCTAAAACCCTTGGCCTCGGTCAGCTTATAAACCTCACATGGCTTTCAACCACCTGTATGCGATGATACCCCAATTTTAAAATTCTGGCCCAGATTCACTTCTCTACTCCTCCCGGATCCCTGACTGTCTGTCCCCCCAAAATTTTCCCCCTTCTTCCAAACACCCTCTCCTAAAAATAAAAGTGGGGAAAAAGAACTCATAAACTTTTAAACCCTCCAATCTACCCCGCCCCTGATCTCTCTTTACAGTTTAAGGCTTCAAAACTTTCACCGGTCCCCCAAAATCCGCTGTTTGGGGGAATCCTAGACCTCCCCTTTATCTTTTAAACCACACTCCAAAACCCCCCACCCCTGCCTGCCGGCCCCCACCCGAAAAACTCTCTCCCCAAACCCTCCAATTCCCGGCTATGACACCCAAAAAAAAATTGGGTGGTCCCTGCCCTTGTCCCTCTCCCGCTAGACTAAATGCAAAAATCCTTCCCCAGTGGCCTCCCAGCTAGCACCCTCGCTCCCCCCCCAATCCATCCTTAACTCTGCTTTCTGTCTTTTCCACCTCTCTCCCTCGGGTACTCCTCTGCCCCTTTCCCCCTTTCCAATCCCTTCCCCTGGCTTCCCCTTGTCCCAGCAAATTCATTTCCAAACCCAACCCAACCATGGGCCTACAAGGCTTTTCCTTTACCTCTCCCCTTTCCCTAAAATCTCTGCCCTAATTTTCCCCCCCAAAATTTTCCCCCCCCGCACTCGCCGCTCCCCACAGGACCTTTTCCCCCTGCTCTCCCCTTATCGCTCCCCACAACCGTCTCCCAAACCCCCCGGGGCTTCACCCAACTCTGGAACCACTGCCCCCAAAACAAACCCAAAATCTCCTCCAATTTCCCCCCCAGCTTTTAAAAAGCAACCCCGAAAAACCCCTTTCTTCAGGCTTGCCTAAACCTTCACCCAAAAATTTTTCCCTACTTCCTCCCCCAACATGGGCTTTCCCCCCTCCTTTTCCCCTTTTTTTTCCCCTCTTGTGGGGTTGTAAGGGCCCCCGCGGGGGAAGGGGCCTCTCTCCCTCCCGGCGGGTTTTCCCAAATTTTCTTTATCCCTTTTCAATGTACTCGTTTGACTTTTGGGAATGTATGTAACCCCCCGAACTACAGCGCCCCGGAATCAATGGCCTTTAAAATAAATAAAAATAATAAAATAATTCCGGATGGGGGGAGAAAAATTTAAAATATTGTCCAATGACAAAAACACAGGATACGGGAGGTCCCGAGTTGTTGTTGACAAACTCCGGGAAAAAACTGTGGAGGTTGAAAGAGACCAAAGGGCATGCCCAGACCAAAAGTCCCATCACGAGTATGAAGGCCGTTTTTCACTCCTCCCTCCAAATCCAAAATAGGTTATAGGGCCCTCGGGGGTCCATTTGGGAAAAATCTTGGCTCCGCGGAGCCGGTCAAATAGCTGGGTAACCCGGGGGGTATCGATTCTTTAGGGTGATCTTTTGAGACCAGGAAATCGATACAGGGACGCAGGGGCCTTTTCCCCCTTTACGAAAAGAATCCGGCACCAGCCCGGGGAGGAGGACTTCCCCCAAAAAACCCCTTCTGGAGATTTTCCTGTGTAGCGGACATCCCAGGTTCAGGCACGACAAGGGGGACCCCGCCCCCCTGGGGAGATTTCGGGGAGAAGTTTAATAGGGCATTAAAAGGGCATGTGGAGGCAAGGTCTCCGCTTGCTTCTCGGTGAAGACGTCAGCATACTCTTGTACGGAGGGTTTAACCCCCTAGAGGCTTAGATGGTACAGGGGAAGCGGGGAAGCAGGGGGAGGTGCCACCCAAAAAGGGGACCGACATTCTGGCCCCCCCTCGTAGGACTTCGCCCGTCTGCCGTTTAGCCAGAGCATGGCGCTGCACCACGGAAGACCCGAAGGATGGGCGAGGAAGACCGGGGGAACACGTAAAAGAAAGTCTCATCCTTATGAAGTGCCCCCACTTAAAGGTACAAAGGCTCAGTACGGTAATGGACTGGATCGCTGAGGATCTCCCCACTGACAGAGGAGATGGCCAGAGGCTTCTCCAGAGGAACCACGGGGAGATTATGTTGAGACACCAGGGCAGCGTCCAAGAAATGTCCAGCCAACCCAGAGTCTAAGAAGGCTGAGGCTTGAAAGTGGGTACCAGGCCCAGTGCCGACCAGGACGGGTATGTACAAATGAGGAGAGGGGTTGCTCATACCTAGGGACGCCTCTCCCACGAAGCCTAGGTGCGCTCATTTCCCGGACGTTACGGACGGAGCGGGCAACCCCTTAGGAGATATTCAGGGCTGCCGCAGTAGAGACATAGGTTCTCCTTACGTCGTCGGTTAAGTTCCTGTGGAGTCAGGTGGGCTCTATCCACTTGCATGGCCTCTTCCATGGCTGGCTAGGAAGGAGGTAGTGGAGGCCGTAGAAACACCGGCGCAAGATGAGGTAGACGACGTGTTCGGACTGGTTCATGCTCTTGGCGGAGCTCCTCGCGTCTCTCCGCGAAACAAATATCAATCCGAGTTGCCAGATGGATGAGCTCACTTAACAAAGACGGAGGGTCCCTGGCGGAGAGAGCATCCTTAATCTGGCTGGAGAGGCCTTTCTTTAAGGTGACGCACAACGCTGCATCGTTCCAAGCCAACTCCAATGCTAATGTGCGGAATTGCATGGAGTAGACTCCTACAGAGGAGTTCCCCTGCTGCAGGTTCAGTAAGGCAGTCTCAGCAGATGAAGCGCGGGCAAGCTCTTCGAAGACATTGCGGATCTCCAGTAGGAATGTCGCAAGATCAGCTGTGACCGGATCGCCTCAGTCCCAGATGTGGAGCGCCCGCCCAAGGGCCAGGGCTATTTCACGAGAGGAGGCACTATACCACAGGTAGGCCCCCAACTTGGACCTTTGCAACGATGGGAACTTACCAGCGGGAGAGACCACCGCAGCTGACTGCTGCTGCTGAGTGGCAATGAGCTGCTGCATCATAGTGGACAGCTGGTTGAGCTCCTGCGCTTGCTGCGCGATCTGCTTCGATTGCTGGGCCATGATGGTGGTGTTGTTAGAGACGCTCTGTAGAGGCACCTTGGCGGGATCCATGGCCGGATCTTACTGTCTCGGTCGGAGATAGTGGATCCTCTGGACCACTGCAAGCGATGGCGTAAGCCACGCCAGGGAGTGGAGTCTAAGTAGGTCCTGGTTTTCACCAGAGCCCACCACAAAGCGGGATGGACTTGCTGCGGCTAACCCTGACGTGACTTGCTTGCAGAGGCAGCCGAGGTGTAGCGTGGTACAAAATCAGAAAGCAGTTCTAGTTGGGGACAGGCAGAAGGTCAGGACGGGCAGCTATGGTTCGTGGTCGTGGACAGGCAGAAGGTCAGGGAAGGCGGCAAGATTCGTGGTCGATGGACGGAGGCAAACGGTATGGTACACAGAACAAGGCTTAGGAACGATTTCTCTATAGGCAAAGGGCACTAAAGATCCGGCAGGGTAACCAGGAAGAGGCAGGCTTAAATAGGGGCAGCGACCGGCAATAGCCAATTACCGTTATGCTGGCCCTTTAAATTTAACACTGCCGGCGCGCACGCGCCCTAGGGAGCGGGGCCGTGCGTGCCGCGGGACAGAGGCTGTAGCAGGAGCGTGGTCGGGTAAGTAGCCCGGGGAACAGATCGGGGGACGAGAGCGCCCGCGACCCGAGATGCGGGTCGCGGCGCCGCTCGGCTGCGGGGCACGGATGCGCCTGCGACCCGGGACGAGGGTCACAGGGGCATCCATGACAACTATAAGGCAAACTCTTATCTTGACAAGGCCTCTGTTTTGTTATATCAATCCATACAATGATATTGTGCCCTTTTACATTAGCTATTAATTAAGAACACAACCACCTAATAGTTATGAGTCTGCTGCTTCTCTCCACCCTTCATCAATGATTGACAGCTGCTGGTTATCTGTATGTATACACCATGGCCAAAAATCATGAGTGGGGGTGGGGGAGATAAATGAATACATGAGACTGATAACTATGGTTTACAGGGCAATTGGGGGTAATATCATTTTTTTGAAGCTTCTCTGCCCTAGAACCAGACCATGAAGTGTATTAAGGAACTGTTTTGTAATGCTGCAATATAAAGTCCAAGCGAAGACTCAATTACACACCAAAGCTTTACTTTGCTGTTCTTATTACTGTAAATTAAGAGGTAATTAGATCACTAATAGCAGCCTATGCTTTAAAAAGCAGAAAATAATTTTGTTCAGCTAGGAACATTAAGTCTTTCAATTGCTATAAAATATTGTATCAATTGCAGTTGCTCTTTTTAATCGGTGCCAACTGATATATTGTTTTCTATTGAATAGAAAAACCTAATTTTTTGGGTCATCTCTTCAAACAAATTTGCGGGGACATACTTATAAAACCCCACGGGTTTTAAAAAGGTTTCTCTTTTAGCTTTAAAATGGCCCTTTTTTTATTCTGCGGGGAAGGAAGGGGACAAAAAAGGGGAAAATAGTGTTTATTTTAAATTCATTAGGGAATTTTTGTTTTTCGCTGTGTTAAATTTACACAAAAATTCTTTTGCCCCCAAGAGTATTTTTTTGTTTGCCGGGGGGCAAAAACCCAGCCTCTGGTTTATTTTTTTTGTAAAACTGTAGCTTCAGATATCCCTACAAGCCACAATGATATTGATTTGATAATATTGGGGGGCTTTTTATGCTCTTTGGGAAATTTATTGTGCAGAGTAAAGGAAACCTTTAGACAACGGGGGAAAAACCCAGCTCTTTAAAATTGGGAAGGGGTTATCTTTTTTTTTGGACCCCTGGGTCACTCGGGTTTTTCCAATGGCCTGAGTGGGGCCGGGACCCAGAAAGGCCCGGGGAGATTAATGCTAAATAAATTTTTTGAATGTCAATCCCTTAAAGGGGAAATTTGAGTTATTCCCAAAATTGGCCCCCGGGGCAAAGGGCCTTGACATTTCACTGCCCTAAAATTTAAACCCTTTCAAAAACCCTTTCTTTGGGGTCATACTATTTAAAAATTTTTGGTTAGCCCCTTTATCGCATTTGCTTTTGGCTTGCGTTTTCAATGCCCCCAAAAAAATTAAAATAATGCCTTTGGGGGGGCCCCCGAATAAATATTCTATTAACAACAACAAAAGATTAAACTGTAAATTATTTTTTTTTTTTTTGTAAAACATTATATGGCAAGCTTTCCCCAAAAAAATTTTGGTGACACTTTAATAAAATTTCCCGCATCTCTTTTTTCGTTAAAACGGGTAAAAATTTTGCACCCTCATAAATTTTATTTTCATTATAGCCCTGTCTGTCCTGTAATAAGATAAGGTAAGCTGAAAACAATCTCAAAGGCAAATGCATTCCAGCAGTTCACAAGTTTATGACTAATAAAACGCCATTAAGATTGTAGTACTATAAACCAGCGTCAATGACCAAAAGCATGATGCTTTGATTACAATTATCTATTAGCTGTTTTCTTTTTCTCCTTTTTATTTTTTATATTCTTAGGAACAAAAAGGGCTGACAATAAAACATATGCATGGAGCACAATGATAAGGGTTTGATTTGGAAAAATTCATTAAATAAAAAAACAATGTGAAAAATAAAAGTAGTTTCTATTGTCATTGATGCCATTGTTGTAATATTGCTTGTTATTAACATTATTGTTATTTTCATTATTACATTCCTGCATTTGTCTAATTGTTAACCCTATATGTTAACGCAATAGATTAGAGGAGAAAAAAGCAGGAAACTAATGAAAAGTTTAAAACCCTTTTTTTCTTAAAATTTTTTTTTTTTTAAAACCCCTTTCAAAGAAATTTCGGATTTAATTAAACTAAAATTCCCTTTTATAAATGCATTTTCACCCGTAAATTTACATCCCAACCCAATTAAAAGGTTTGCAAAAAACCAAAAAACAAAACCAAATGGATAACATTAAACCTATGAAAATTATAGAACATCCCTAAAATTTAAGGACATATAGGGCGACATGTCCCATTAGAGTTTGAAACCAATTGTTTTGGTTTGGGGTTTCCCAGCAAAACACTTTTGCGCCCTATTCTCTATATAAATGAATTACAGTACCCCCAAAAATTTGGCTTTTATTTTACGCCGGCACCAAAAACCACTTAAATGCGGCCTAAAGTGGGCACATAAAAATATTCTAGCAATGTTAGTTTTGGGCGCTTACTTTTTGCCATGAAACCAGATTAGGCCCGACCCAATTTTATTTTCAAGGTATAACAACCCCGATTTTTGACGGTTCATTAAATCAGGAGCCTATCATTCTTTTTTAAAACCCCTTTTTCCCCCAAATTTTGTCCCCCAATTTTTTTTCCCCCAACCTAAAATTTTTGATTTAAAAGTTTAGATGTAAATTTTTAACTGTATTGTTAAAAACTAAGAAAAAAGGTTTCTCTCAAAATTTGGAAATTAATCTTTTGGTGAATCCAATGGAAGTAAAACCCAAGGTGCAAAAATTTTGGGGCCCCTAAATTTTAATTTTTTCTTTTCTAACACCCTTGTATATAAAATTTTCAAACGTGGAGGGAGGGGCCATGGACCGCACACCTCCCATTATACATTTCTTTTGTTTCCCCTCAGAAAAAAATTTTCGAAAAGGAACATAAATTTTTTTGTTTATTTTTTGATCAACTTTAAAGCCCCACTTGCTATTTCCCAAAAACGACCTTTTTAAAAAAGTGGGCCCCTACATTTAATGGGGGGTTTGGAAACTGCAAAAAACCCCCTTTGCCCCCGGGGTTCTTTCCCTGCACCCCCCCCACAGGCATGGGCACACAGCGCAATGGCCGCCGTGCAACACCCAACCACCAAGTGAATTTTGTAAGGGGGCCCCTTTCCCTTTTGATAAAAAAAGTAAAATTAAGAACCTATTTCTTTTTTAAAAAATTTTTTTTGTGAAAAGCATTTACATCAATGAAATAATGTGAGGATGTGCAGTGCATGCCTTTGCCTCCACATTTCAGTATATAAAAAATTTTTGAGTACATAAATAACTTTGTACGTATCCCCCGGCCATCAGTATATCTCTGAAGGCATATTAAATGACACTTGATTTTTTTAAGCCATTTCTTGTCAAATTTACTGTAAGCAAATTTCTCTTTGTTTTTGTAGTTTTTTTTTTTATATATTTTTTTACTTTGTTTATTTTTTTTTAGGCACCATTGATTCCAGGGGGCTGAAAAATCAAGGGTTTTTACATACATTAAAAAATTTGTCCAAAAAAAGTAACCAAGGGGAAACCAAAATGTTCGTAAAAATTTGGGACAGAGGGAAAAAGAACCAAGGGCCCCCGAAGGCTTACGATCTATAAGGGAGGGGAAAGAGATAGGCCCTTAGACCATGTTTTTTTAGGTTGGGGGGTTAAATGGAAAAAAGGGTTTTTTGTAGGGTTTTAGGGTACCTAAAAAAGTGGGGTTTTTATTCCCTAGGCCATGACCATGAACCCGAAATTTTTTTGTTTAATTTCTTTTATTTCAAATTTGGGAATTGAAACTTTTTAGGGGCTATGGAATCAGAGATTTTGCCTGCATCATTAACAGTCAAAATACAAATATCAAAAGCAATGGATACGGACAGCAAAGAAGTAACATCTGAAATTATCATATACAAAATAAGGATAATCACATTTGGTTAAGTTATTGTGGGGGCGTTAAAGGATCCGTTTTGGGGTTTTTTTTGGGACTTTAAAAAGCAATATACAAAACCCCACCAGACTCTTACAGTAGAAACCCCCCCTTGCCCCAGAAAAAAAAATGGTTTGCAGTGCGCTTTTTAGCCCCTTTTTCCCTTACTTGGGGCATTTACCCCCTTAACCCCCTTCCTGACAGACCCATCAAAAATTTGGCTCTAATTTTTTTTCCTCATACATGAAAAAAATTTTTAGACTCTCCCGGTTTTACATAAATTTTATCAAAAGATGTTTTAAACGCCCAAAGACCTTTTTAAGTGATTTCAAAATCCGGGGGTCCTATGCTATTTTACCTCCTCATTTGGCCAATTTAGGCCCCTCACTGGGAAAACCCCAAACCCCCAAAATTTTTCCCGAGAGAAAAAAAAAAAAAAAACCCAAAACCCGCAAGGGGTGCCCTTCTTTTGGGCGCCCTTTTGGGGTGGGCAGGGACAAAAAACCCAAAAAAAACACCCCTTCCTTCCCCTATTGGTTTTTTAAACAATGGACACCAAGTACCCGTAAAGTTTCTGCCACAAAAAAATTTTCTGAAAAAACGTATGCAAACCCCGGGGGCCACTGGGGAGGGGGTGCGGGACACATGTAATTTTTAATTTTACACACACTGCCGCCGCCAGCGGCCCCAAATACGGCAAAATGGGCCCAAAACACAAAGTGGAAAATTTTTTTTCCCCCCAAACCCTTTTGAAAGCCCTAACTTTTTTTTATTTTTTTAACCTACATAGAAATATGAGGGGCTTTGATTTTTTGGGGGGGCAAGAAAGTCTTTTAATTTGGGGTCAAATTTATCGTACCATAGAATTTACTGGGAAACCACAAAAAAAATTCTAAAGGGGAAAAAAAAAAAGTACTTGGTATGTTTTTTTGGGTTTTTTTTCTTTTTCGGTATTCAATCTTTGGTAAAAATTATGTGTTATCTGTTTTGCGGTTGTTGCCCCCGCCAATACCAAAATGTTGGTTTTGTTGGTTTTGGTCCCGAAAAAAAGTTTTTCAAACTTTTCTATTTTTAAAATTTGCCCTGTGGCCCACTTTGTGCGACCAAAAACTTTTTTGTATAACCTACAGTTTATGAGTGTGGGTGCAGTTTTTGTGGGCTGAAGCGTACGTGTTATTGCTACCAGTTTGGAATACATTAAACTTTTTTGACCAATTTTATTCCAAATTTTATGGGTCGTGAAATGACCAAAAAGAACGCAATTTTGGTGTTTGGAATATTTTTTCTTCTATGGTGTTAAGTATATGGGATAAATGATGTCATATTTTACTAGATCGGACTTTTTCGGATGCGGTGATACCAATGTGTAACCATTATTTTATTTATTTTTTTTATTTGTAAAATAGCAAAAGGGGGCGATTTGAATTTTTTAATTTTTTTTAATTTTTTTTTCCTTTTAAAAACTTTTTTTTTACTTACTTTGAGTACCCCTAGGGCATTTCCCCTAGGGGGGTCGATCTTTCTAAACCTAATGCATCGTATATACAATGCATTAGGGTGCATCAAGATGGCCTGGGGCCGGAAGTAGGGAAATTGAAAACATGGCAGCAATGGAAGTCTTCACAAGACTTCCCAAATTCCAGTTTGTGGTTTAGCACAAAATCTCCCGTGGTGTCCCCTCGCAGGAATGGTGCGTGGGGTTAAACAGGGGGTAAAGAGGGTTTCAGTGCCCTATCTGCTGTAAGCGGGGGTTAGTGCAGTTAGCCGCAAAAACCCCGGCAGCTGTTTCAGTGGGGTTCAGTACAAAGCCCCCTTACCGGCATCAGGACATATCCATATGTCCAATGTCGGTAAGGGGTTAAATATGTAAACCACACAATTATCAGAGGATGAAAAATAAAAGAGGAACACAGAAACAGCTAATTGCTGTCAGGGACAGACATGCATGCACCCTTTTAGTCAAGGATCAAAGTACGCAAAGTGACCATATTTCATAGTGGTCATATACTAGGTCTATACAAGCTGCCTGCAAAGCATCGTTACCCTGAAGACTATACAATAAACTAGAAAATACTACACTCACAGGCAGTGTCAGACTGCGGTGCCTGGGGCCCACTAGGGGAGTCGTTTTGGGTCCACCGTGGAATTGATTCTTGAGGCCCACCAGTAATTGTTCCTAGGACCCCCCCTACAGATCTGAACTGCTGCACATACTGACCTCTCTTTCTCTTCCTTTCTTCCTGCAAAGTATCTACAGACCTGCCATGCCCAGGCACCCACCGTGGGTTTCCCCTGCTCTCCTGTGGAGAGCCCAAAACTGCTTACAGTCAAGATTTATAAAAATTTAAAAATATAGCCCCGTTCCCCTGTATGCATTTTCTAAAAAAATAGTTGTATTTTCCATAGAATAACAATTCTGGAGAATCTTTATCCTAAAACTCATAATTGTGCTGTTCCTCTTTTATTCCTTATTGAAAACGAGTGAATAAACTTGGCAAATGGTGTCCTGCCCCCCATGTTAAACCAAAACCCCCAACCCTGACGGAGCTATCATTGTGATGGATGGACTGTATAGGGACGCATCCTATTATAAGGGCATGGTAACAGTCATCAAAACACTGAGACTTGCCTTTTATCTTTATTGATTGTCATGATGTCGTGTTGAACTTCAGATTTTTGGCAACCAATGGGCAAAACACAGGAAAATCGGACAACCAACCAGAAGGATGATAGTCAGACAGGAAAAAGAAGTATGTAATTCCTAAGTGCCTTACCCAAATCCAGTACACAACACTAGTTGTAGGGATTAAAAGGAGAGCAGTAGACCGAAACAAGGGAACTGAAAGTGTAAAAGGGGAGAGAGGTGGTTGCAGATTAAGAACAGAGATCTAGGAGGGGTGCACATAAAGGGGGAGCAGAACAAACAAAGCATGGAGCACATTAATAAGGAGGAGGGAAAATGAAGGGGCAGTGGAGCACATTAAGTGGGATGAGGCAAGCTTTAGCTAACACTAGCTTGGTGGCTAAAAATTTATTATTATTATTATCATTTATTTTGGAGCGCCCTTGATTCCAGGGCGCTGTACATTTCAGGCGGGGGACATAAAAACATTGGTTCCCCAAAAAATTCAAAGGACAATAAGTGACTAAAAATGGGACAGAGGGAAAGGGTCCCCCGCCCCCCAGGGGTTACAATCTAAGGGGGGGGGTGAAGGAAAAGAAGGTGAGGGGGAGACATGTTTGTGGGGGGACGTGCAACCCCCGGTTTTGTGGTTATAGGCAATCCTGAAAAAGGGAGGTTTTCAGGTTTTGTTTTAAGCGGGGGAGAGAGGGGGAGATCTGATGTGTTGGGGGAGTGGTTTTCCAGAGTGTGGGGGAACACGAGAGAAAATCTTGGAGGGTTATGTGAGGAGGGTAAGAGGGACAAGGGGGGTCCTGTGAGGAGGGAGGTTGCGGGGGGGAGGTATTTTGAGATTAAAGGGAGAGTGTATGAAGGGGAGAGGTTATGGAGAGCTTGTAGGGCGAAGTTGCTAGCTTGAACTGGTTTCCGCTGGGAAATGGGTAGCCATTAAAGGGGATGGGCAGGGGGGGAGAGGCAGGGGAGTAGCGGGAGAGAGGTAAATCAGAGGGGGGCAGCAGATTTAAGGATATTTTTGGAGGGGAGCGGGGTGCTAGCTGGGGGGGCCGCAAAAGGAGGAGGGTTGCAGTAGTGAGGCGGGAGATGCCCGAGGGCATGGACAAGCATTTTTGTGCTTTAAAGGTTAGGAAATGAGCGGACCCGGAAAAAATTTTTTGGGTGGAGGGGGACAAGCAGAGGGGGGTTTTTGGGAAATGTGGGGTTTGAAGGACAGATTGGAGCCCAAAGTTTACCCCAAAGGCAGGGGGAACCGGTGGTGGGGTGAGAAGTGTAGCCTTTAAATTTGTGATAGAGAGATCGGGTGGGAGATGGGGGGGAGGGTGGGAAGAAAATTGAATTCAGTTTTCCCCACGTTTATTTTGGGAGACGGGAAGAAGAAGGGGGGAAATGGGGGGGGGGGAAGGCAGTCGGGGTTTCCCGGGAGAAAAGGGAGGGGCGACTCTGGGTAGAGTTGTGGGTTTGGGGTATCATCACATATAAAAGGGGTTTTTAAAAGCCGTGTGAAGCTATGAGCTGCCCCCAACCAAGAGTGAAATTTAAAAAAGAGTAGGGGCCCCCAAGCTGACCCCGGGGGGACCCGACAGAGAGGGGGGCGGGGAGGGGGAGGTGAAGCAAAAAAATGAGAGACGCTAAAATCCGATCATGAGGTACGAGGAGATCCGGGAAAGAGCCAAGTCCGTGACCCGGGGGAAAGGGGGAGGTTTGTGTAGCAGGGGGAATGGTCGCAGTGTAAAAGGCAGGGAAAGGTCTAGGGGGAAAAAGCACAGAGTGGGGGCGTGAGGCTTTGGCAGTTGCTAGGTCGTTGGTAAACTTTGGTTAGGGGGGGTTTTTAAGTAAATAGGGGGGAACGGAAGCCCGATTGGAGCGGGGTAAAAGGAAAGGAGTTGGTGGAGAGATCGGAGGGAAAATTGAAAAATGGCGTGTTGTCAAGGAGTTTTTGAGGGGAATGGAAGCATTTTGGGGGGGCGAAAGTTGGACGTGAGGGGGGGGTCATGAGATGGGTTTTTTTAGGATTGGGGGGGGATGGTCGCATGTTTAAATGAGGAAGGGAAAATTTCCAAGGTTTTAAAGATAGATTTAAGAATTAGTGAGGGGTGGGGTGATAACCCCACTAAGGTCCCGGGGGTGAGGTTTAGATGGGAGTGGGGGCAAGACTACAGGTTTTTGAGGTTTGATTTGGCCCGTAAAAGAGGAGAGCTTTTAGGAAATGGGGCCGGGGAGAAAAGAGTTAGAGGGGAAAAGTCATGGGGAGGTACAGAGGGGGGCTGTGGGGACACCGCAGGAAAAAGAGGTAGGTGAGGGGGGCTTTTGGGGTTTAAAACTTTGTTGATGAATTTAAATTTTTTTTATGGAAGTTTAGTTTTAAAACATCTCTGAGAGGAGGATGGGGGGGGGGGTTTCCCGGGGGAGCAGGAGGGGAGTTGAAAAATGTTAAAAAAAATTTTTCTGGGGTTGTGGGACAGGGAGGATATGAGAGTGGGGGAAAAAAGTCTTGTTTGGCTGAGGTAAATGCGGATTTAAAAAGTTTTGCAGTGGGTTCTTTATATGAAAGGGGAAAATCGGGTGGAGCGGGTTTTTTTTCCCCGGGGGGGCCCGCAACTCTGGAAAACTTTTTTGCCTTCCAGCTGTTTTGGGGGGTCTGTCGCCAGGGGGTTTCCCGTTTTTTTTTGCGGGGTTTTGTTTTTGTGTGAGGGGGCGACCATGTCAAGGTTTGGGAAATGATTTGTTGTTGGGAAAAATGTGGTGGGGTGCGTCAGGATCGCAAGTGAGGATATGGTTTGAGAGGGGAGCAAGAGAGTCAGAGAAATAGCATAATAGTATAATAATAGATTTAAACCAAATCTTAAAAGGGGTTAAATTTTGATTATAATTAACCCAAAATGCTTCCTTCAGGGGTTCTATTTTCTCTTTTAGCATGATACATTTGGTAGACCATTAGGTATATAGATGGTTAAAAGGGGCTATGCATTTTAAAGGGAAATATATACTGTACATGTGATTTCATTTGGATTAAATCATTTTTTGCAAGGTAAATCATTTCAGTTAGTAAACATACAAAATGACAAAAACGTAAAAAAATGAAAATGTTTAAAAACAATTTGACAAAAAGGAAAGCATATTTTTTGCACTTTTAAGGGTTAAATGTCTTAAAATAATCCATCAGTAACCAAAGCCAAAAATAAATTAAAAGTTATGTTTTCCCGATTCTTCAAAGAAAATATTTGGCTCAATTCATAAAGTGCTTCATATAGGTTTATAGAATTACTTAGCTTAAAAAAGGGCCCCGTTTGGGGGTCCAAAAATATTACCCCCTTTTAAGGTGAAAAAAAACTACAAGCTTTTAGGTATATTATAACACAAAAGAAATTTGCCTTTTAGGGGGTTTTTCTCATCTCAAAATTTCCTTTGAAAGCATAAAAGAAATAATGCTGCTTTGCTCTGTCACTTCCCCGGCAAGGAAAAAACCGTCCCGTAAATTAAACATATGACCCTTCTCTGTTGATTAAAATTTTTTTTAGTCTAGTTTAAAAAAATTACCTTTCTCTGGGGGTTCCCCAGAAGCTTCTGAACTAATGTTTTAAAAAATAGAGTAAAATTACTGTCTTTTTTTCTTTAAAAATCAGATAACACTCCCCGCCTCACTCAAGGGGGAGACTTTTTGTGATGATGTCACTCCCTGATATCAGAAAAACTAAAAGCAGGGGAGAAGAAGTTCACAGGTCGGGGCACCCTTTGGGGGCCTTTGAGCCCCAAAAAGGTGTAAAATAAATTTTTACTCCTTAACAAAAAAAAATGAACAAAGCAATATATTGGAAAACATCTTTATTTGTATTCCCTACATTTTTTAAAAACTATTTTTTGTAGGAGACAAACCCCCTTTTAAAAAATGGGAAAACAGAGGAAAAAAATTTTTCCTTTGGTTTTTATCTCCCGCTTGTATGAAAGACTTTTTTTTTAGTTTCTTACCCCCTCTCTCTGCTTTTGGGACATTTGGGAACATCCCCTCCCCGCTGTGTTTTTATAAACAGCACAGCATCTCTTTTTCTTTTTTAATAACAAAATTTAAAACCCTTTAGAGCCCGTGTCCTACTTTTTAAACCCCCCCACATACCAATGCCCCATCTAACGGCTCAGCTAAATAACGGTGAAATATCAGTCGTTCTGTAAAACCCACCCACTATAAAATTGAAAGTCATGCACCTTAAGTAATGGAGGGGTGCCGGGTTTTTAAAGTGGTCAATAACAATAACAAGGAAAGTATAAACACAGCCCCGATTACAGTTGATGAAAATTTAAAGGTACAAATTTATTTACGGCTAAAAAGTTTCAGATATTCCAAAAGGGAATAAAAAACGTATTATAGAAAAGCAAAAGGAGAAGGTTACTGCAGTAATCTTCCCCTTTTGTTTTTTCATAATACAATTTTCTATAATGCTTTCTCTGTAGAACCACCCAACTAAACAGGAAGGGGGAAAACCTAAAGATACTTGAAAAGCAGGCCGTAAAATAGCCAAGGGGAAAATTCCCTTAAGAGTTATTGAAATGGGTTTAAAAGGAGTTGTCTCACAAAGGTTCACCCTATTTTCAATGTTCTGGCAGCAGGATTTTTGAATTCGGGGCGGCTTTTGTCTGTTCTTCCCTCCCTCTTCCCCCCCCCCTCAGCAACAACACTTCCTCCTTGACTGCGTAACTTTTTACAGGGGGGGGGGGAAAAGGGGTTTCTGCCAGATTTAAACCCGTTGTCCTGTCTAGGTCTGCTGTCCTGCTGGGTCAGCGCCTGTGCTGTCCCCTTTCCCCAGAATTAGGGGACAGGAGAGGTTGTTTTATTTGTGGAGGATCTGGAAGCTGTGTTGCTAATAGGAGCAGGGGGGGGATGCAAGTGTTCTATCCCCCGTTAGATGCAAATCTCCCCCGGACATCTAAGCAAAACAACAAGTGGTTACTATAATACTATGTGTCACTAATCAGCAGAGCAGGGGGGGATTGAACTGTTCAATGCCCCCCTATTGTTCTATTAGTATTCAAAGCTCCACAGACCAGCTGATTTTGAACAACTTCCTGCTGTAATCCTACTGCCAAAAGATCAGCCCCACCTCTCTCTCCAATCTGTGTAAGAGCAGGAGGGGCAGGGACCACGGGTTTATCCACCAGACACGAAACCCGAGACCTCCCTTCCCTTCCCCCGAAGCATATTTTAGGATGGGGTCTGTGCTCTACCTTTTTCAGAAGCTGATGAGTCACCGCCTGACAGCCCTGAGATAAAAATCAAGAGGTCCTGCTATAGTGATTTTAGGAGCTGATGCACTCCTAAACCCCGGGGAAATCAAAATCAGTAACCTTGTAATGAAAATTATTTCAAAGCTGTTGTTTTTTAAAGATCTTTTAATTAAAAACCCCAAACATGTACGAGACAAACCCCCTTTAAAGATAAATGGGCAACAAAAAAAATGCACAAAAATTTTTGTTTCTGCAAACTAAAAATAGTCACCACCAGTTTTCTAACTCCTTCATCAACAGGGCTGCTTATGACAGACTCACCTGGCTACCTAATGGCATCATGGCTCACAAGGGTGGAATTCACAGAAACTATAGCAAATGATATAATAGGACAGCAAGTATTAAATCTTACAATTCACATTAACATATAGCATATATCATCTATAGCATAAAATGCATATATGCCATACATGTCTCTCTATGTACAGTATATGTTCCAAAGGTCAAGGGCTAGATGTGGCTTCTGTTAAAGGAGACATTGTACTAGTGTCTGTTAGGATCTGTGGATAGTGTGAGGCACGTGATTCCTGACAGTGACAGTTGGCAATATCTGGGGAGTCGGCTAATGCCAAAAGATTCCTGTTACAGGAGTGAAACATCTGTGTCGCCTGTGTCATCATCTGTATTATCTGTGAGGTCTGTGAGGTATGTGTACCATAGTACCATCAGTATCATCAGGGTTGTCCAAGTAAGTAGCACTGATATATTGGCCAATTGGATGTAGATAAAAACATTAATTCCCAGTTGCTGCCTGTGATCAGCTGATGAATGAAGAAGTGCTTATTTTTTGGCTGATCGCATCTTTTACTCTGTATTGAAAATCATTGTATGTCAGCAGCACATCTCATGTAAACAGGAAACTTGCGACCATCAATAATAGAGATTAATAGTCGCATGGCCAATAATAATTATGAATGATCGTTCACCCCACTACCACCTGTTGAAAATCAACTTGATATTTTTTGACTGGCTGTTATGTTAGCAATTATCTGCCCATGTTCAAAGGTCCAGTAGATCATTAAGATTTTTCCTGATTCCATAGAAGATCTTGGCTATATGTTGCCATTTCCTGAAGTTAAGGGTTTTAATACATTTTTATTCTGCTGATAAAAATATGTAACAAAGAGGTTTTGTTATAGTAAACTGAATCTCTATATCCTTTTATCATTCTGTATAATCACTATACACAGAGAATGATTTTGGTTTACATTAATAGTATATTCTGGCCATTATGTGAAGGTTATATATTTGTAATAGATTCACAGCATGGGCATTTGTTTTACCTATGTCTACATGCAGTGCTAAATATAAAAGATAGTCAGGAAATAAAGACCAAATGGGCTGCACTTATACATGGTAGAGTCAAAGTATAATGACTACCAGCTAATATCCACTGTAATCGCCGTGTGCAGCATGGACAGAAGCTAGATTGGCTTGGGGTGCCTCAATAAGGCCCTGCTAGGTTGTCACAGGTGTCTGTAGCCATGCTGACTGCAGTACATCCCACAGCTGCTGGAGGGTGTGCGGGGGAGGCAGGGCCATTTCTAGGTTAAATTACGTTCCCTATCCATTAACATGTTGTGTCATACTGTGACACATTGCATCACCATTAACCAGACCATGACTGCCACCCTTTACTCTCACATTTTCCCTTTCCTTAGTATATGCAGGTCTGAAATCATTAACACTTTTTCACACTCGGAGTAAGGGACAGTCAGGGGCGCACAAGAAGACACAGACAGATTGAGGCCCTGATGCTGGTCCCAACCACTGTCCCTGCCTCTTGGGGGTACCCGAGAGCTACACTGAGCCAAGTGAGACACAAAATGCAGATGGACAAGCACAGAACAAAAAGAGGAAGTCAGACAGGCCAGGTCAGCAACGAACGGGCAGTGCAGTACAGAAACATGTGACAGAAGAGTAAGGAGAGTCCAAGCCAAGGTCAAAAGGTACAGCAGTATCCAAGGAGAAAACTGGCGAACTATAGGCAGAGAGGAAACCACATAGCAGGCAAGAAAGAAAGGAGGCTGAGTTCTTTTATAGGGAACAGGAAAAGGTAGAACAGAAATGATAGGTAACCAGGAATATCAATCAAAAAGGAACAGGTTAATCAAACAAGTGCTGGAAGATTCCTGGCCATGGGCATTGGCCAGCGCTACATACAGCGCTACAGGACGGAGTTCTCACTATTAGTAGAGATACACAGTATTAAATCATAAACCACGGTTTACATCGTACTGGCTGTGGCCGGCGACCAGAGCCAAAAGACGGGAGTCTGTCAGGCACAATAATGACACTCCTTTTTCTGTGATATGTAAGACTTTATTTTTATTCAATTTTTACATTTGTTTTTTTAGTAAAATGGTAAATAGTCACTTTTTTTTTTACATATTTAGGGCCACATGTATGACAACTGTCTAGGTCTAAAATTCCCTTTGTTGCACATAACAACCAATCAGAGCGCCCCTTACATTTTTCCAGAGCACTATATGAAATTAAAGGGGCTCTCTGATTGGTTGCTATGGGCAACAAAGGGAATGTTAGACCTTGACAGTTTTCATACATGTGGCCCTTATTTTTTAAACAGCAAAAGTGGTTCTAAAATAAGGTTTATAATTATGTCATTTTCTGTTATGGACATTCATGTACTGACAATAAAGCTTTAGCGTCATCAGAGGTGGGGCTAAAAATCACGGTTTGTGCTGTTAGGTTTTGTTTTTTTTTATTTCATTCATTTTAAATATTGTGCCCCAGAAAAAAAGACCTTTGGGGGACATTTATACAAAACTTGTTTTTTTTTATGGATTTCCCTTGTAACTGGGGCTGAAATATTATTCCAAATTACAGGGGAAATAAACTCCCTGGAGGGACTGTAGAGCTGATCTTAGTCTGATAAGACCCATCAACTTCTGCAGTTACTAAGCCCCAGCATTCACATGATATCAGGCAGTGCCCCCTCCCCCTCTCTTGAAGTAATCAGTGCCCCAGGCAGCCTCCCAACTCGCCTACCCTGAAAAAGGATGCACAGAGTAAGCACAAGAATCTGGATGATCCCACAGATACTCAATTGGGTTTAAATCTGTGAAATTAGGGGCCAGGGTAATATTGGAAAGTCTTGGTCATGCTCTTCCAACCAATGTTGAACATTTCTAGCCATGTTACATGTAACATTATCTTGCTGGAAGATCACATCTGTCTCAGAGAAGACAATCGATGTATGTGAAGAAAATAATTATTTGATCCCTTGCTGATTTTGTAAGTTTGCCCACTGACAAAGACATGAGCAGTCTATAATTTTAAGGGTAGGTTAATTTTAACATAGAGAGACAGAATATCAAAAATAAAATCCCAAAAATCACATTGTATAAATTTGTAGGAGCCAGAACTCTTAATGGTTGGTAGGGGATCAAATACTTATTTCTCACTGCAAAATGCAAATAAATGTTGTAAGGCCGCAGCTGGGAAAATCTGCAATGATGTGTATATCCCAGCCAGGTTCTGGGCGTATGCCTGGAGAGCGCAAAACACATGCCACCAAAGAAAGGAGCCTTGGTGGAGTGAAAGGCCATTGTTAAATAGGTGCCGACAGTACAGACTGTCGACATACATTTAAGTTGTATGTTAGTGTGGCTTCCAGCCATTCCCTGGTCGGCCTTTCATTGGGAGTAAGCATAGAGCAGGGTGGGTGCTTACTCCCCATGGTTCCACTCCGGGATTTCCCGGCTGTATATAAGGTCAGCAGGTAGCTGACTGGGCGTCGGCTGTATCTCCAGTCTACCATTCAGGCTGAAGACGTACACACTGGAGGAAGCCAGTGTCTGCTACCATGTGATACAAGGTGCTAGTAAGGGAACTACACCCCTTAAGCGTTGAAAAAGAGGATTTTTGTTTTTATTATTTTCTTTATGTGCAGTATTTTTCCTCCCTTTTGTTTTGGGCCTTGTACAAAAACCCCTGGACCAAGGGAATGTTTGCACCGATCCTGCCTTTGTCTCATGCCAAAAGGATTATCGTGCCCCCGAGCTTGCAAGATAAAAAAGTTATAATTTTTAAATGGATTTCTGGATTTTTTTTTTGAATTTAAACTTTCAATTTTAAAATTGCCTCCCTTTTAAAATAAAGACTGTTCAGTCTTTGCCAGTGGGCAAAAATTTAAAAATCACAAGGATCAAATAATTATTTCCCTTTATTATATATGATCACAAGAAGCATACATACTAAAATCAGTATAGTAGAATGGGGGTTTGGCCCAAGGGACGGGGTTATAGAAAGCAAAAAATTGTATATCCTCAAAAAGCATTCCCCCCAAAATCCTTTTCTTCTTAATCCGGCTAAGCAAAACTGCCAATACAGTACTCAGACAGAAGATTGCTTCTCCCCAAGTGCATTGTTTAACATTTGGAAACAGTGAACTGTAGTTTTCATTGTTTTCAACATTTATCAAGTAAAGCTAAATCAAATTTTCCCCGTTCGAACCCTAATACAACCTATTGAACTTTCACACTGTATAGCGCTTGCACTGACAGGAGATTTTGTTTGTATTTATTTGCTTTACTGTGCATGTATTGCCATCCGTTTTTGTTTTTGCCTGTACAATAAACCCACACTTGCCTGTACAATAAAACTACACTTACTATTTATTACATACAGCCCCCACAGATACCTATATTCCTGAAAAATACCATATGAACAACTTTAAAATAAAGATTAAAAAACAATAGACATTATATTGAAATGCAACTAATGGGACATTCACCCCTTGTTTTGGGGCTTATATTGCGCTGACATATGCCCAAAAATAAGCATCCAACAATGTTCAAGTACAGCTCTCATTGAGAGCTGTGTAAGATCATCATCGTCATTCAGACAGCAATGATTTTACTTGAGTATTTTTGAACGCCTGAAATGAATTGACATGTAAATTTTTTGCGGCGTTTATGCTCTGTCAAATACAAACGTATAGGAAGCAGAAATCTGCCTTGGGCCAGTCTGCTTCATTGCCTTGCAAGCACGGAATTTCAATGAACACAAATTATCATATACAGGATTAACATCATTACACAGGATTAACTAATGAAAGTCAAAACCTGTGATTGAGTGATGATACACTTAGGGCGATATGTATAAACGGGACTTTACTATACAGCACAGATAGACAGCACCAGGATTACACCTACGATGCGCCTGTATGTATGACCTGCAGAAGTTCCAGATACACCGGCGCATTTTACGCTGCTTTAAAGCTATTTAGAACTTGTCTCTATGCGCCTAGCTCATATATGTCACATAAGGTGTGACAGAGGCCTGTTCTGGAACTGTATGATTAGTAGATATGGATTATATTCGGCTGTACATGCCATGCTCATTGGGTAAGTACTGGTGACTGGATGTCATTCTGCAGAAGGGGTAGGTGTCTGCTGTATTAAAAACTCCCACTAGAATGATCGGATAGAGCCACATGACAAGGCATGACAATCTCTGTTTGGTGCCACCATGACAAATAGGAGAATTAGGGCTCACTCCTAAAAAAAGATGGGGATCAGAGATGTCTGCACCTATCAGTCATTTATAATGACCGAGGTGGTAAAACTCCAAAAATTCATTCAACTTTGCTTACTTTATTAAACACTTTTTGAATGTTCTAAGAGTCTATTTGTTTCTTCAGAAAAATTAATTTATGGAAGTGACCTTTCACTGAATATAATAGAGTATTCTAGTATCTTAATTTATATTTCTTTTCTTGCCCTTAAAAAGCCCTGCCAAAATCCGTACGACCTAAATGAAATAAAAAAAATACCAGTGTATATACTGTAATATTCAGGTCCATTCAAACTTTTAAAGGGGAGGTTCACGTTCTGTCCCTTTGGGTCCGGAATATGTAAAAAAATATCTGTGGCTGCATAAATCAAAGGATTTCCCAAATTTTATTTTATATTAACCCTTTTTTTTAAAAAAAAAGGTACACTTTTTATTAAAGGATCCAAAATTTTTGCATCGCTAATTTCATGTAACTTTTTTTTTTTCTTACAATGTGTTAAGGTTTTTTTGCGGATAATAGTTTTTACTGGGTACTTATTATATGGTTATTGGCCATTACCAATAATTTTTTTGCATGGAATGAACCAAAAAATTTTGTGTTTGTTTTTCCCAAAGTTCACCGTTGAAATTAAGAACATTGGATTTTTTGGGGGATTTAATATGGTTGCAAAACGCAATATGGCAAATTTATTTTGGTCTTTTTTGGGCGAAAAAATGTTGAAAACTGAAAAAAAAAAATGGCGAAAAAGTTGTTTATTCTAAATTGTTTTGACATTTATTTTTTTTATTTTTCCCCTTTTGATGGATTTGAACGGTTTTCAGTTTTTTACCCCCTGCCGTGTAGATAAAGCCTTATCTTAAGGCTTATCTTATATCCTTATCTTAATAAGAAACAGGGGCGTTGCTAGGCTGTTTCATTCGGGGCACAAGCCCCAAATGAAACAGCCTGTGCCCCGAACCTCTTACTTACCAGCTGTCCTGGAAGGTCTGCGAGCCTCCCGCAAATAGGGGAAGTTTCCTGGACCCCGTGACAGCTGGTAAATCTCCTGTAGCCGAACAGCTGCCCGGGGCTCTTTAACCAGGAGTAGCACAGGGGCAGTGTCATCAGACACTGCCCGACACCACTGAATTGCAGGGGGCCGCCCAGAAAATTACACACTATGAAGCCCGTGCTCACAGTGTGATTGATGGATGAGGGGCCATGGAGCAGGCAGCAAAACAAATTTTTTCCCTTTCCGGCCTCCTCCTCCACCTCTCCCTCTGTAAAAATGCTAGAGGGTCAGAAGGAGAGGCGGAGGGAGGGGGGGGCGCCACCCCCAACGAGGGGAAACCTACATCACTGCCGGCCACAGCACTAAGTCACCCTGGAGAGGGAGGAAAAAAGGGGTTCAAGGGTTTAGCAGGGGTAAGGGGGCGCTGTTTTAAACAAAAGTAAATTTTACCTGCCCTTTTCCCATATTTTTTCCCCCTTTTCTCTGGGGTCCCCCCCCAAAGTCTCCCATAGAGAAAATTTCCCCCAAAAAAAAGTGCAGGTTATCCTGCAGGGCCCAAGGGGACCCCTCCCCCAAAATAAAAGAAACAGGCCCGGTCTTTTTCTTTTTTGTTTTGGGTCACACTGTGCTGTGGCCCCTTTTTGGGGGGTTTTGTTGGGATATGTGAAATTGGGAAAAAAAAAATCCCAATAGATCCCCCCAACGTGCCCAGGGGGGCCAAAAGCACAAACATGGCCCCTTTTTGGGCTTTGTGTGTTTTGTTTTTGGGAAATGTTTTTTGTGCCCGGACGAACAGGCGGGGCATTGGCTATTTTTTTCAGGTTAGAAAGCTTTTTTTTACTTTGCATTTTGAGAGCCTTTTTCCCGGAAAAACGTTTTTATTTTTGGGTGGGGACCCCCGAAATTTCCCCCGTTTTTTTTAAAATAAAATAACAAAAACTTTGTGAGGGAAAAAAAAACAACCCGTGGGAATTTTTTAGAGTTTTTTAAATTTTTTTGGAGTTATTGTTTTTTTAAAAAAGACAAATTTTCTATAAAATTGCAGGGCAGAAACAATTTTTGTGGTAAAATATTTGGCCCACTTTAGGCCCATAAACCTCTGGGGTCAGAAGTTTTTGATTGGAACCCCTTTGGCCCCAAAAGGTTAAAAATAAAACCAGGGATCGTTTCACCTTTCGACAAACCCCCGGGGGCCCCCAAAGGGGCCCCATTAATTAAAAGTGGGTCCCTCAGGGGTTTTTGCTGTGGTGTCCCCGTAGTTGAAAGGAAGAAAAGTTGCTGGGGGATTTTTTCTGTCTCAAAAAACAAACCCCTAAAGACAAGATCTGATGGACCACACAAAAAACCTCTGAGCGATGGAAACCCCCCCTTAAAAGGGGGGTTTTTAGAAATATTGTAGTTTATCAGTCCAAAAAAGGGAGGATTTTTAAAAATAAAAATTTACCTTTGGGAAACCAAAAAAATTCAAGTGTCCAAAAGTTCCTTGTTCAGGCCCCAATTTCAGGCCACAGTAGGGGACTGCAAAATTTACAATGAGCTAATGGGATGTGAAATTTTTCCCCCTTTTTTTTTATGAAAAAATATACTTTTTTTTAGTTTTTTTTTTCAACAGTTATTGAAAAGGCCTACAATAGTGACGGGGGAAAAAATTTCTTTCTGTAAAAATTTCCCTGCCCCCCTCAAAGGGGCGTGGAAAAAAGCCCTTTTGAACCCACCCCACAGACAAAAAATAACACAGAGGGGCCCCGGGCCCCCGGGGTGTTTTTTGGGGCCCTAAACAAACGCCCCTGTAAGAAAATCAACATTTAAGAAAAGTAAAAAAGTTTTAGTTTTATCCAACCTCTTGTAGCTGTATATCAGATACTGTATCTATCAACAAAGTAAATTGTTACAACAGATGAAGATTCATAGCTGCGCTTAGAAGTATTGTTTAGACTAACATTGCCCTTTTTCCCACAGGACATAAACCCCCCAAATTTCCCGATTTTAAAAAAAAGGATTACTGTTTAAAAGTCAATTTAGTTTTTAAAAAAGCAAAGAATAATGTTAACCAAATTTTTTAAAAATCTGTAGGCTGGGATTTCATTTAGTTTAAAAAAAACTGACTTTAAAAAGTGTAAAAAAATAAATGCACTGTATTTATATGCTAGGTAAACAACAGGTACACTCAATTTTATATTCTCCAAAGCACATTTATGAAACTTGTGACATAAAAGAAAGAATTTTATATTATTTTTCCCCGACTTACAGCTAATCACTTGTTATATAATAGAAACATTGTTTCCAACTGAACGTGGGGGTGCTTTGGTTTTTTCTTACTGAGTTTCCTTTTCATCCAGCAAAGGGGGTAACCACAAACTGAAAAGCCTTTAAACACAAAAAACTCTTTTCTAAGAAATTCATTCTCTAAGAAATTGGGGGTTTAAAACAGGGAAAAAATTTTTACAATGTAAGTGCTATCTTAACCTCAATGCTGTAAGTGAGACCTCAGAAAAGGGAGCAGTTATACATTCATCTTGAGACTCCCTGCGGGTTGAAAACCTTCCCTTTCCCGCATTTACCCAAAACAAAATTTGCACTGATTAGTTTGAGCCGCTAACTGTGGACTGAAGTAAAAAAAATGATTTTTCCAAAGTCAAACCACAAGGGTTTTATTTTTTTTCAAAAAAGGACAGAAGGGTGTAAAAAAAAGTATTATTCCATGGCCAATATACCTATTGAAGCTAAGCTTCTGTATTTTTTAGAAGAAAAAGAATGGGGGGAAAAATTTAAAGGGATTTGTACGTATCCATTTTTTCTAAATTATGTTTTTTTTTTCTTTTGACTGACAAAAGGGGTCTACTACTATGTCAGCAATCGATATTTTATTATTAAAGGGAATTTAAAAATGTTTCCCAAAATTTCAAGAGCTCTTTTTTTTAAAAAATGTAAAGGGAAGGATTTGTTGAAAAAAAAAATTACAATTTTTTAAAAGGGGTACAAGGGAGCAAAAAACAGTTTTCATACACTGTATAAAAAAACATATGCTTTTTTTTCTACTAAAAAGACATGAATCCAACCCCTTTCCCGTTTTAGGTAAATTTTGGAAATTTAAAAACCTTTTTTATATTCCCCCAAAAGCTAGAATAAAAGAAAGGGAATTTTTTTTTGGCATTTTTTTACATTCTGCAAAGTCAAAAGTTTTTCAAAAACAAAAGGATTATTTGCCTAATTTTGGAGAGATCATATGATGATGTTTATGCTTTGGAAGCTTTGAATTTAAAAAAAAAAACCGTGTGGATTTTTTTTTAATTCACTTCGCACCTCCCTCCTGTGGTAACATCATGGGAAAGTCTAAAAAAAATAAGGCAAGGTCAGGAAGAGAATTGTGGACTTGCACAAGTCTGGATCATCTTAGGGTTCAATTTCCAGATACCTGAAGGTGCTTCATTCATCCATACAATTATACACAAGTACAAAGAAGATGAGAATGTCAAGCCGTCATACTGCTAAAGAAGGAGACGGGTTCTGTGTCTCAGATGAAAGAGATCTGGTCCGACATGTGCATATCAACCCAAGAACAAAAGCAAAAGACCTTGCGGAAGCTAGTAAGATTGTGTCATTATCCACAGTGATATGAGTACTGTCTCAACATGGGCTGAAAGACCACTCTGCCAGGAGGAAGCAATTGCACCAAAATAAACATATAAAAGTCCGATTAATGTTTGCATTAATGTACACTGGAACAAAAACCTACATTTTTGGAAATATGTCCTGTGGTCTGACAAAACTTAAATTGAATTGTTTGGGCATAATAACCATTGTTATGTTTGGAGGAAAAGGGAGAAGCTTGGAAGCCAAAGAGCACCATCACAACTGTGAAAAAGGTATGTTGGCAGCATCATGTTGTGGGTTTGTTTTGCTGCAGTAAGTTCTGGTTAAATTCACAAAATAGATGTCATAATGAGGAAAGAAGATTTTGTGGCAACATCTTAAGACATCAGTCAGAAAGGTAAAGCTTGGGCGGAAATGGGTCCTTCAAATGGACAATGACCTGAAGCATACTGCCAAGCTGGTTACAAAGTGACTTAAGGATAATCAAGTCAATGTTTTAGAGTGGTCATCGAAAAGTCCTGATCTCGATCCAATTGAAAATTTATAGGCAAAGATGAAAAGGCAGGTGTTAACAAGGTGACCTACAAACATGGCTCAGTTACACCAGTTGGAGAAATGGCCCAAAATGCTTACCAACTATTGTGAGAAGCTTGTGGAAGGATATCCAAAATGTTTGACCCAAGTCATACAGTTTAAGGGTAATTCTGTCAAATACTATTGAAATGTATGTAAACTTTTGACTTTGCAGAAAGTAATAAAAATGCTTTAAACAATTCTCTCTCTCTCTCATTTTGCTGAAATTTGGCAAATACAAATGCTTTTGGTAATCCTAACTGACATAAAACAGATAAGGTTTATTCTGATTTCATGTCAGATAGTAAGAAAAATATGCATATGTATCTTCTTATATAGTGTATGTAAACTTCTGATTTCAACTGTATATATGTTTAAGTCTTTATTTATTTTTTTCTGAATGGTTTGCAATATTACTCCCTCAAACCACCCACTTTCATGGTGCCACACAAATGATTCTCATATTCATCACTGAACCATCTGCTGTCACTCTTCATTCTCCTGCTTCTTGCTGTAGGGAACATCTCTCCTAACCCCTGGCCAACCCTCCTTTACTGCTAACCCTACCTCCTCTTCTTCCTCCCATAGAAACCCTATTAATCTTTGTATTATTCACTGTATGTCTTTCCCTGACCCTTTTAAATGTACACTCTGGAACTCCCGTTCTATCTGTAACAAACTCACTACTGTTTTCCTCTTGAACTCCCTAACCTGCTAGCTCTCACTGAAACATGGCTCCAACAATCTGATATGATCTCCCTTACACCTCTCACCTACACTTCACCCACAGCCCCAGACCTGAGAACAGGTCCCTCCCTTTCCCACCCTCACTTTCCTTTCCATTGAGGTTATCACCCTCAGCCTTTTTTGGCCAATGTCTCTCAGAGTGGCGGTTGTATACAGACCCTCCTACTCACCCTGCCAGTTTCTGTATAATTTTCCTGCCTGGCTCCCTCACTTCCTCTCTCCTGAAATCCCCACACTTATAATGGGTGATTTCAACATCCATATTGGTGTCTCTATGTCTGCTTCCGCCTCTCAGTTTCTCTCACTTACAAGTGTTGCTAAAGTGTTAAAGTGTTGATCCAGAGGCAGGCAAAAACCCCCATGAGGTAGAAGCCAATTGTCCTCATGTTAGGGAAAAGATTCCTTCCTGCCTCCAATCTGGCAATTGGAATAAATCCCTGGATCAATGACCCCTCTCCAGAATCCTAGTCACTATAACTTGGTATATTACATCTAGACATTTATCCAGACCCTTCTTCAGAATCCTAGTCACTATAACTTGTTATATTATCTCTAGAGATGGGCAAATTTCTCAAAAATTAGATTCGGTGACTTCGCCGAATTTTCCGACAAAAGTAGTTTCGGTCCGAATTACTTCGGGACGAATCGCGTTAAAAAACAGCTATTTCCAGGCTGCACAGAGCCTGCAGGATGCTGTAGAACGTTGTGCCATGCTTAAATATGCAGAGGGAGCTTGGTTTGGTCTTCATACAATGTTGTGTTTTAGTATGACACGCACATGACTGCCGCCGCTATTAGAATCGCTTCACTATAAAATTCCCTGGGCACTTAAGAGGGCAAAACTGACCAAAAAACTGAAGGGGAAATGTAGCCTGATAAAGTCATGTGAGCGAAAGCTGGAAAAAAACAAGCTGAGAGCTCAGGTGGCAACATCAGTGACAGAGTGTGGCAAAAACAGGAGAAGGCCACAGAGTGGCACAATGACACAGTGTGGAGGTCACGGCAGCAGCAGCATGAGGTCAGACAGTGGCACAATGACATTCTGGAGGTGGCAAAAAGAGGAGTAGGCCACAGAGTGGCACAATGACAAAGAGTGTAGGTTACGGCAGCAGCCACAGCAGCAGCATGAGGTCATAGAGTGGCAAAATGACATTCTGGAGGTGGCAAAAACTGGAGTAGGCCACAGAGTGGCACAATGACACAGTGTGGAGGTCACGGCAGCAGCAGCATGAGGTCAGACAGTGGCACAATGACATTCTGGAGGTGGCAAAAACAGGAGTAGGCCACAGAGTGGCACAATGACACAGTGTGGAGGTGACGGCAGGAGCAACAGCATGAGGTCAGAGAGTGGCACAATGACAGGGTGTGGAGGGCACGGCAACAGCCACAGCAGCAGCATGAGGTCAGAGAGTGGCACAATGACAAATTCTGGAGGTGGCAAAAACAGGAGTAGGCCACAGAGTGGCACAATGACACGGTGTGGAGGTCACGGCAGTAGCAGCATGAGGTCACACAGTGGCACAATGACATTCTGGAGGTGGCAAGAACAGGAGTAGGCCACAGAGTGGCACAATGACACAGTGTGGAGGTCACGGCAGCAGCAGCATGAGGTCAGGAAGTGGCACAATGACATTCTGGAGGTGGCAAAAACTGGAGTATGCCACAGAGTGGCACAATGACAGAGAGTGGAGGTGACGGCGGCAGGAGCAACAGTATGAGGTTAGAGAGTGGGGCAATGACACAGTGCGGATGTCACGGCACCTGCAACAGCAGCAGCAGCATGAGGTCATAGATTGGCACAATGACAGCGTGTGGAGGTGGGTGGCAATACCAGTCCATGGTAAAGATGGTTGGTGGCAGATGGAGAAACTGTCAGCAGATGTGTGGCATCAGGCAGGTGGCGGCAATCAGAATATGGGCTGAGGCAGGTAGTTTGAACCCAGACTAATTTCTCACATTTTTGGGTGAGGCGTCATGGCTGATGTAGTCTGACGCCTAAGGCATTGGTGGTGTGGAAATCCTGGCCTATCCACGCCTGATTCATCTTGACAAAGGTCATTCGTTCCACATTTCCCGTGGACAAGCGGGTTCTCCTTGTGGTAACGATAGCCCCCGCCACACTGAACACCCGCTCTGATGCCACACTACTGGACAGCCTCTCCACTGCAAACTCGGAAGTTGCGGCCACACATCCAGTTTGGCTGCCCAGTAGTCCAGTGGATCTTCTAACTGTAGTGGCAGAGTGCTGTCCAAGTAGGCCACCACCTGTTGGTTCAGGGTCTGCTCCAGGTCCTGCTGCTGCTGCTACTGGCGACTGCCCTCCTCACTAGGCGGGTGAAGGAAGCTGCTCATCAGTGACTCCAGACTTAGGTTGCTGCTGATGGAGCTGGTACTGCTCCTACCCCCCCACCTTTCCCCAGCAGCCGCGGCAGTAGTATGGGAGCGCTGAAGAACCCCCTGGTCAGAACTGTCAGAGGAGGGACGATGCCGCACATAGACAGCGGCCAACTGACTACGGAGGATTTCCCTATACTATTTGAGTTTGTCCTCCCTCTCAATAGCTGGGAAAAAGGCTCCCATTTTGGACCGGTAGCGAGGGTCCAATAGGGTGGAGAGCCAGAAGTCATCCCTCTGCCGGATGCTAACTATTCGGCTGTCACTAGCCAGGCAAATCAGCATGCTGCGGGCCATCTGCACAAGTGACTCCGAGGTGCTCCCTGCCTCCATCTCCACTGTATACTGCCACGGTGCTTGCGGGTCATCTGCCTCGTCTTCCTCATTTCCATCTACCTCCTCCAGCTGCTCCTGCTCCTCCTCTCTTGTCACCTGGGTAGAAAATCCACTCATTTCACCAGACAATGCTTCTGCTCCAATGTCCTCCTCCTCCTCCTCCATTTCAGTCCACCCCGGACTCATGTGGCCGCGAGATGTAGTCGCCACGTCTCCAGTCCCCTGCCCAGACAGATTTTTCAGCATCTGTTCCAGGACATGAAGCAGTGGAATGACGTTAAATATCCCGTAGTCCTGGCGACTGATAAATAACGTAGCCTTCTTGAATTGCCTCAACAAACGGCAGGTGTCATGCTTGAGCTGCCACTGGCTGACATCAAAGTTACACAGGGGATTACTCCTGTCTGCCTGGATCATCAAAAAATCGATAATGGCCTGTCTCTGTTCATACAGTCGGTCCAACATGTGCAGGCTGGAATTCCAACGGGTGGAAACATCGCATATCAGAGTGTGTTGGGAGCGTTCTGCCGCTGTAACTCGAGGAGGGTGTTCCTGGTTTTGTAGGAATGGATGAAGTGCATGCACAGTTTCCTGGCCATTTTCAGAATGTTCTTAAGATCGGTGGAAGACTTCAGGAACCTTTTCACAACCAGATTGAACACGTGCGCCATGCAGAGCACATGGACCATCCCTCCTCGGTGCCGCGTGGACACCATGTTCCTCACATTGTCCGTCACCATGGTTCCGATTTGCAGTTGGCGCGGAGAAAGCCACACATCGATTTCTTGCTGCATGACACGGAGCAGCTCCTCCCCTGTGTGACTTCGTTCGCCGAGGCAAGCCAGGTGTAGAACTGCGTGACACCGCTGTGCCCTACACATGTGGTATGATGGAGCAGTACTTGTGGAGGCTGAGATGTTGGTGTGTGGTGCAGGAGGAGGAGGCGGACATTGGCGCAGGAGCCGCAGTTTTGACAACGTGGAGAGAAAGCGGCGTCTCCTGTCCAAGTTGTTGGTGTGCCTGGGCCGGAAGCACATTCACCCAGTGGGACTTAAAGGACATGTACTGGCCCTGACCGTAGTTACAGCTCCAGACGTCCACGCTGCGTGCACCTTGGAACAAACCGATAAGCTCAAGGACTGGCCCACCTTCTGTTCTACATATTTATGAAGTGCTGGGCCTTTTTGGAAAAGAAATTACGGCTTGGAACTCTTCATCTCAGCTCAGCACGAGCCATAAGTTCTCTGAACGGTGCAGAGTCCACCATTTGGAAAGGGAGGGACTGCAGTACCAACAACTTGGACAGGAGCACGGTCAGCTTCTGCACCTTAGGATGGTTGGACGCATACTGTTGTCTCTTTGCAATCGTCTCGCTGAACGACTGCTGGTGCCATGAGTAGCGAGGAGCAGGAGCATCTGGACCGGGAGATGATGGCAAAGAGAAACAACTTTCAATATATATGATTCTATATCAGTATACCATCTAGCTCCAAGCTGCTAAATAGAGCTGCCTTCTCAGCTCTCATACACTTTATAGTATCACAGTAGCTAGCTTGTTCAAACTTCTTTATGTTGCAATATTAATTTATTGTATATATCCACAAAATTCTAGACAAAAAATTTAAAAATTCAAAATGCAGTAGAAAAAATGAGCGATGGTATCTTAGATTCAGAAGTCCGATGTTAAAACTGCTGCCGGACGACTATTCACTCCATCGAGTAGCAGAGGAATGTTGACATATGCCGAGCTGCACACTCGATCAGCAACTTTTCGAAGGGCGGCGCCTTCTTTCTCAAGTATGCGTAGTGAGACTATGCTACTGTTAAATACCATATCGTATAAAAACAAAAAAACAATAAACATTAACAATGTACCGAAGATAACATGTTACAGGAATGCTTTCAGGCTGTATGCCTCATTCAGACCTTTGGGGGCTAAAGATTGCATCCTATTAATCCAATAGGCTTCCCGCTGTAAAATTCCTTATTTGGCGTGGCACGGAGGCCCAACTCGATGACTTTTGTGAATACATTAATGGTTTGCACCAACTTATCAAATTTACAGCACAAATAGAAAAAAATGAGATCCAATACCTAGATGGGGCAGGTTACTAAAATAGGTACTGATTTGGAAACCTGTTTTGTATTCCAAAGCCATCGACCGCAATAATTTGTTTGCAACGGACAACTTTTCACAATCCGGTTAACATTTAAAAGGCATATTAAAAGGTGAATTAATGCGGGCCAAACGCATCTGCTCTAATGAACACAATTGGCAGAACAGTAAAAATAAAATTTTGGAGAAGTTTAGGCAACGTGGGTACAATGAAAAAGAGCTGATAGAAACAGCGGATACTATATCAGCAATGAATAGAGAGGATCTGTTTAAATCTAAAAGTAAACCCAAACAGGATAAAATTATGTTTATTTCTACCTATGATCAACACTCTAATATGATAAGAGGAATCATTACTAAATTTTTGGAAAGTGTTGAATGGGATCCAAAGTATGGAACTCTGTTCAAAGAACCGCCCGATTTGTTTTTAAAAGAGGTCGTACTATAGGTGAGCAGTTGATACCCAGACATAAGTAAATACGATAGAAGAAAATTATTAAACAGAAAAAAAAGGGTACATTTCCCTGCCTGGGGATGTACAACTGCTCGTCAATAATTAAGGGGCCCCAGCATTTAAACACCCCCTCCATGGTACAGAGATAAAATTCCGCGATTTTTTCACATGCAATACCACACAAGTGGTTTATCTTAAAAAAATGTCCATGCGGTTTCGTCTATATAGGACAAACCAAAAGAGCAATCCGCATACGTTTGAAAGAACATAGATCTGCTATTCGTTCATTCAAAAAGAAAATCGATAAAGAAAATAACGACAAATTTGGAGAAACTTCTTTGGCTCGTCACTTCAATGCAGTTAACCACGGCGTAAGTGATTCTCCGTTGGTGTGTATTGGAGCGAGTGGAGTGCAAGGAAATAGAACGGGTTAAAACCCGTCTTTTACAGCGGGAAGCCTATTGGATTAATAGGATGTAATCTTTAGTCCCCAAAGGTCTGAATGAGGCATACAGCCTGAAAGCATTCCTGTAACATGTTATCTTCGGTACATTGTTAATGTTTATGTTTTTATTTGTTTTTAATACGAAATGGTATTTAAACAGTAGCATAGTCTCACTACGCATGCTTGAGAAAGAAGGCGCCGCCCTTCGAAACGTTGCTGATCGAGTGTGCAGCTCGGCATATGTCAACATCTCCTCTGCTACTCCGATGGAGTGAATAGTCGTCCGGCAGCAGTTCAACATCGGACTTCTGAATCTAAGTATACCATCGCTCATTTTTCTACTGCATTTTGAATTTTTAAATGTTTGTCCTAGAATTTTGTGGATATATACAATAAATTAATACTGCAATATAAAGAAGTTTGAACAAGCTAGCTACTGTGATACTATTAAAAGAGAAACAACTCCCTTCTGCAGAGGTGGTGGAGCCTTGACTGGCTGCAATGGCATGCGTGCCACTGGGCGCTGCTGCTGCTGTTGCTGCGGCGGCAGGATGGACCACCACATCTGAGCCACGTTTCTCCCAGGCCACCGGATGGTGACGCTGCATGTGTTGACGCAGGGCCGTGGTGCCAAAGTAAGCTCCCTGGCCACGCTTAACTTACTTCTTAGAGATTGTACTTAGACCATTATTGGGCTCCTCCGGTGTCTTAGCAAAGAACTGCCACACCGCCGAGTATCTGATTTTGCCGCCAACATTCCGCACTGAGTGACTACTACCGCCGCTGCCTCGCTGAGCCCCCGTGCCGCTACTTTCTTGGACCTGCGAAGTGGCTTTTTTACCCCATGGCCGCTTGGCTCCCGACCTCACACTGCTGCTATCCTGCTGACTCACGGCCACACAACCCACTTGCTGGCTGTGCTTCTGCCTGACGCGCAAGCTGACGCCCTCTTCTCCTGACGATGATGAAGCCCTTGCCTCACCCGGCTCCCAAGTGCGGTCGGCTACATCATCATCTATTTGAGTTTCATCGTCACTGCTGTCCTCAGCACCGGTCTTGGTAGGCAGAGGCTGACCCCTCACAACATGACCTTCCATGCCACTCTCCACATCTATACTTTGCCGCCTACTGCAAGAAGCAGGGGATATGGACCCTATTTCTTCGCTGCCAAGTAGCTGCTGACTGCCCTCCTCAAATAGTTTATCCTCGCTATATAGTGGCGCTGAGCCCACTACACATAGTAGATCTCTGGCTGAGGGAACCGGATGGGACAGAGGCGGGTTGAGGACAGGTGAGGGCCGCTGACCCGCTCCCGGGCCATGCCAACTAAAGATTGTGTCTGATGTTCCCACCGACTCTTTGCTGGGGTTGTCAGATGTCATCTGGGAGGAAGTGGATGACCTAGTCAACCAATCAAGAACCCTTGGGTTGCTGTTAAGCACACGGCCGCTAGATGACAGCGGCAGTTGTGGCCTCACCGAGTGACCCCTGCTGCGACGTCCCCTTGCTGTGCTGCGACCTGGGCCTGCTCCAGGAATGTTTGTGCCACTGCCACTCGCAGGTGAAGAGCCTGCCACCTCTCTGTCTGACATACTGTATGTTCTAAAATGTACAGACACTGTTTGATGAAGATATCTGTATATGATAAATACACACCCTGTATTTGACTCCAAATGAACCCAGTAACAAGCTTGGGTAACCCTTGGATATAAATTGCGCTCCACAAATAGGCAGGAAAAATTTACTTGTATGTGCCTTTTAAAAACACTGTGTATTTTACTGAATGTAAAAGCACAAACAGGCTTAATTATTCTTCGGATATTAATTATGCTACAGGCAAAATTGCTTCTTTGGCGGTGAAAAAGAAGGTTTCTTTTAGTGACCACAACAGCAGAACAATGCTTAATTAACCCCTGCATCTAAATTGCGCCAAAGAAATGAGCAACCAGAAAATTACCAGCTTTGTAGCGTGTTACAATGGCGTGTATTTTACGGTACACAACAAGAGAAAAACTTGTAATTAACCTTCGGTTATGAATTATGATACAGGTAAAATGTATTTTTTTTTGGCGGTGAAAAAGACGTTCTTTTAGTGACCACAACAGCAGAACAACACTTAATTAACCCCTGGATGTAAATTGCGCAAAAGAATTGAGCAACCAAAAACTACCCGCTTTGTAGCGTGTTACAATGGCGTATATTTTACGGTATACAACAAGAGTAAAACTTGTAATTAACCTTCGGTTATGAATTATGCTACAGGAAAAATTTCTTTTTTGGCGGTCAAAAAGACGGTTTCTTTTAGTGACCAAAACAGCAGAACAATGCTTAATTAACCCCTGGATGTAAATTGCGCAAAAGAATTGTGCAACCAAAAATGAAGTGGTATTTGGATTGTAAAAACGCTGTTTCTTTAAATGACTACAACAGGAACAGGCTTAGATAACCCTTGGATATTCAATGTGCTGTGAGCAGATAGCATTAAAATGTATATGCAGCTGCACTGGACGCACACTGGACTTCAGTTCCAATACCCCACAAAATCAGAATTAGAACGTTAAGAGAAGCAGTCTCTGAGACATGCTGTGACACCCCCCAAAAATCTCTGTATAAAAAAAAGAGTTCTTTAGTAAGAGATATCATAATCAGCCGTGGCAGCACCTTCCCTAATCAGTACAGTGAGAGCTGTATGATCTCCCAGCGTCACGCCCGGACTTATATATTGCGGTGACGTCACAGAATACCGCCAGTCTCTGATTGGCTTCATCTCTGCACATGTCATGTAGGCTATGCCCTTCTTCCTCCCAGAATTCTTTGCCCCATGTAACGCCATGTGCTCACAGCCATTTTACCAATCAAAAGCACACTTCGTTCACGCGAAGTACCCCAAACTTCGACTTCGTTCAGAACCGAAGTTTTCCTGAAATTCTAAACTAATTCCACTTCGTTAGAATCAATTTGCCCATCTCTAATTATCACGCTCCAGAAATGCATCCAAGCCCTTCTTGAACTCCGTCAGTGGATTCACCATGACAATTTCCTCTGACAGAGAGTTCCGTTCTAACAGTAAAGAATCCCTTTCTATGTTTATGTAGAAACTTTCTTTCTTCAAGACATAGAGGATGCCCCCTTGTTCTAGATACAGTCCTGGGTATAAATAAATCTTTAGCGAGATCTCTATATTGGCCCTTAATATATTTAAACATATTTATTAAGTCCCCCGAAGCCGTCTTTTCTCTAAACTAAATAACCCTAACCTTGCTAATCTTTCTGGGTATTGCAGTCCACCCAGTCCTTTTATAATTTTTGTTGCCAGCCTTTGTACCTGTTCAAGCTCTACAATGTCTTTCCTGTGCACTGGTGCCCAAAACTGTACATAATATTCCATGTGTGGTATAACCAGTGACTTTTATAGTGGGAGAATAATGTTCCCATCATGTGCATCTATGCCCTTTTTAATACAACCCATGATCCTATTAGCCTTGGCTGCTGCTGCCTGACACTGGCTGCTACAGTTAGGTTTACTGTCCACCAGGATTCCAAAGGCCTTCTCCATGTCACTTTTACCCAGTGTTTTTCCATTTAACATGTAATCATGTAATGGAGTTTTCCTCCCCATGTGTATAACCTTGCATTTATCTGTGTTAAACCTCATCTGCCACTTCTGTGCCCAGTCCTCCAACCTATCCAGATCCCTTTGTAATAACACATTATCCTCCATTGTGTGGATTCCTTTACAGAGCTTAGTATCAACTGCAAAGATCGATATTCTACTGTGCAATCCATGTGTAAGATCAGTAATGAAAATATTAAAGAGGATTAGGCCCAATACTGAGCCCTGTGGTCCCCACTAGTAACAGGGTTCCAGTCTGAGTATGCACGGTTAATCACCACCCTTTGTTTTCTATCACTGAACCAGTTGCTTACCCACTTGCACACATTTTCCCCCAGTTCAAGCATTCTCATTTTACTTACCAACCTTTTATGTGGAACAGTATCAAATGCTTTAGAAAAATCCAAATACAGTATATGACATCCAGTGCCTCACCCCGATCCAGTCTGGAACTAACTTCCTCATAGAAGCTGATGAGATTAGTTTGACAGGACCGATCCTTCTTAAACTCATGCTCTTGATCTAGTTTTCTGTTATCTTTCCTCAATTTATAACTTTACTAATTCTCCTTATGCACTCTCTCACCACCACCTTATCTCCTTCACTATTATTAACTCTCAGCCTTCTCTGTACACACCTACCCA